>JAAGNO010015583.1:8759-29235 GCA_033439905.1 Ceryle rudis
CCATAAAAGATATAAAAAAAAAAAAAAAAAAAAAAAAAAAAAAAGGGGGAGAGAGAGAAAAATACCAAGATGTCAGTAAGGAGGAGTGAAGGATGATGGTGCCCTCTTTGTGGGCAGGTGTGAGTGATAGGGAGCACATAGCTCTTACCTGCTCTGTGTTTTTAGTCCAAGTAATCCTAATCAGGTAGTAAATCCTGAGTGAGATTATTCTGCTGGAGTGTGTGTAACAAAGACTGCTGTTCAGATATGCTGTGGGACCCCTGCATCCTCCTCTAGCAGGATCTAGAGATGCTGGTTTAGATACTTATTGCTGATAGGCTGAGGTAAACCCCTTGTTTTATTGCTTTAACTAAGATCATCTTCTAAAGAAGTGGAGAAGAAACACCGTGAAGACCTAATGACCTGTTTGCTGAAGCAAAACTGACAGGTGAGGACCACATGGACATACCAGGGATAGGTGGAGCCCTGAGTTGGTGGAGGGCATGACAACCATTTTAGAGATGTTGCTACAGCTGTTGCTTACTAGCAGAAAATAGTGTGAATCACGCAGGGTTACAGTGTCTCATCTTGCTGTGAGACTTAAGAGAGTCACAAAGTTCCTCAGATTCCTGGTATGGGGCAATTACCCTTAAGGTGACATGTGGGTTAATGTGCAGAACAGTGTCTCCACATTATTCTAGGGTGCCTTTAATGGGTGTATGCCTGTTTTCATTGTTTAACTTCTGGTTGTCATAAGCTGTGGTAGGATGCCAAGGAGCCATGGAAGAGCTCTGTGCCTGAAACAAATTTTTGCCAAACTCAATTAGATGGGCCCTGTAGGAGTCTTAGCACTAAAAGTTTTATGCATATTTTGATGTAAATGCTTCTCCTTTCCCTTATTTAGTAGCTTGACCATAATATCACTTGATGCCCTAAAGAGAGGTAAGAGGGCAAGCAAATATATAAAACAAGGCCAAAAAAATCTTTTTATGTATACACAATGTTCAGTTTTGTGGATTGATCAAAATGTTACAATGCTAGGAAACAAAAATGCTTGATGATAATGAATGTTAAGAAATGGTCACTGTGCAGGCAGTTTGACTCCTTATCGGAGAGGAATTTCCAAATTGCATTCCAAGCATGTTATTAAAGGGTTAAAGAGATGGGTGATTCACTTTGGGCTAACTGTCCTGAAACTAGTCTTGTGCTTATAATACATAGAAGTAACGATTATGCAAATATTGCTGTCATAACAAACCATATTCTGAATTTGCTTTGTGCCTTCCAGCAGTTCACACACTGGTCAGAAGTATTTGTGGTATAAACTTGATAGTCTTGAGGGAATGTTTATACTGGTATTAGATTGTGGTTCTCGTTATGTTTTTGTCTAAGCCTTAAGTCCATGAGCCTGGTTTGGCAAAGGAGCTCAGGACCTGGTGAGTGAAGTGGGGAACACAATCCTAGCATGAATTTACTCCTTATTGTGTAAGATTAGGGCCTTGGACCTCTTGACGATGCAAAAGTTAGACAGACCTGCACATATAACTTCATCTTTGTGTTGCTGTGTGGAGACCCCAACCTTGGTAATGCTGGGTGAGCTGCTGTCTCAAGCAACAAGATGTCTGTGTCAAGGTCCTCACAGTGGCACCACAGTGGGCTGAGCCTGGGATGTGTGCAACTCTCCAGTTGCCTTTTTTTGTGGAATATGGAGCATGGTCCCACTGAGTGTTCCTAAAGGTTTTGGTTGAATTGTTCTTGAAATGGCAAACTCATTTGTTTTGTTTCAGTGTTCTAAATTATAATCTTGTTTTCCTGAAACAGAAAGTACTTAATTACCTATATAGTGAATCATGGAATCATAGAATGGTAGGGATTTGAAGGGACCTCCAGAGATCATAGAGTCCAGTACAAGAACACCTAGGGCATGTCATACAGGAATATATACAGGTGGGTCTTGAATGTCTCTAGAGAAGGAGACTCTACAAACTCCCTGGACAGCCTGTTCCAGGCTCTGTCACGCTCACAGCGAAGAAATTTTTCCTTGGGTTGAGGTGGAACTTCCTGTTTCACCTTGCTACCATTACCTCTTGTCCTGTCATACGGCACCACTGAAAAGAGACTGTCCCCTTCTACTTGACATCCACCCTTCAGGTATTTGTAAACGTTCATAAGGTTTAGCTTTGCTGAAATACATCACCTAAGTTCTTTTCCGCTGATTTGGCCTCAGTGTGTAATAGCAGACTGGAATGTTTTGTACATAGTTTCCTTCCTTGGTTACATTATTAAAAGTAAAGAAAGTTACCAATTTTTGTTGTCATCAGGAGCAAAAAATTCTTGGTCTTTTTAAAATTCTGTCCTGGTTTTGACTTTCATCAGCTACTGCCTGGAAAATGCAGGTATCAGAGTGCTGGAACACTTTTCTGCACTCAAATAAAAGGGCATGGTCCAGCTTTGAGAAATGCCAAGCGGAAGGTTGGTGGGTGCTGAAACTGCAGTGACCATGGTTTTAGCGCTTCCAGACATAAGTGCCAGGAAAAATTTGCAGGGTTCACTTTAGTTTTCCTGGCAGAGTACACTCTGAAGTCTTGACTTAAATATATCAGAAATCAGGGGTTGGATGGCTACTGTTTTTTGCTTCTAAATACTAACTTTTTTTTTTTTGTGGTGATACAGGGTCCTTGAGTGTAACACACCTTAGGAATTTGTTTCCCAGAATCACTTAGAAAACCCTTTGCTGCTCCTCTGAGAAGTCAGTGAGCTGTGCTGGAAATGTGATGTAACTTGTCAGAGAGAGCCCCTTGTTCCCTGGGGTGGTGGTATCTGAATCAGGGGGTTATGGTGGCTTTGGGAGGCTGCAGTGCTTTTTGAGCAGGGTCACGGGTGGTTTTGGTTTTGGTTTTTTTTTTTTTTTTGTTTTTTTTTTTTTTCAGGTATTTGGAGCCCACAGGTATGGGGTGACAGCAGAAGAAAGTGTCTGAACCTCTGCTTGCCAGGATTCTGTTCAAGATAACTACTGTTAATCTTCACACCTGAAAAATGCTCTGGTGCTTGTTTTGCTTTCAGAAGATGTGCTCTTGGAGAGTAAAGCCTCATGGCCTAGTGTCCAAACTCGCTGCAGCCTGTTTTCTTCTTAGTAATAATAATAATCCTGTGAGGTAATTGTGTGAACAGCCTGTTCCTGCTTCTGAGGAACTGATGCTGTATTAGTGGAATGACCAAGTCAGCCTTGCCTGGGGTTTGGGTTTCTCCTACGAAGACTGGCCAGTCTATTTCTAGAAAAAGTGACATATTTGGGGAACTGCTGCAGCCTTTGTGTTTGAGTGACTAGCACTTGGAATGTTTTGATGTTGATTTATTGCTGGTGGACCCAGGTATCAGTGACGATGAATTATCCTTGGTCTGTAGGTGCTGAGTTATTTCTCCCTGGCCTGAAAGAAGACTCCTGATGCTGGCAGTAGGATAGCTGTGTGAGCTGCGCCAACCTCCAGGAAGTATCATGAATGGTCAGGATCCTAGTTAGTATTAGCATTGTGTTTGACAGTATGCTGTTTAAAAGTTGTATTTTCTGTGGGGAGAACCAACCAACCAAAACTTTCTGGGTTTCTTCTTGAGTTACTGGTTTCAGAGTGAAGTCTACAGGTGCTCTCTAGTGTTGACAGAAAGGGTGAGGGAGCTTTGTAATTTGAGTATGGTAGCAAAAAGAAACCAAACAATCAGAATAAATGCATCTGAGGGAATTTTTATACAAGGCTATAGTTAATTTCAGCTGTGGAGTTTGGTTTTTCTGTGTGTGTTGTTGTTATTTTTAATTTCAAGGACTGTTGAGGGTAGAGGATCACTGCACCGTATGCCTTCCTCCTAGCCCTGGTTTTAGCAGCTGGATGTGTTGTGAAGCTGGAGCTGTCATCATTACAAACTTAATGCTTTTGCTATGTGGTGTTTTTTTGGAGCCTATGATAAATTTTCCCAACTGTTTCTGTGGAGAATACAAAATGGCACGGAAAGTGCAAGCCTTGTGCACAAAATTGCCTCTGTCACAGTCTCTTCTTTGATTGCTTCTTGCTGTGTTACAGTGCTGTGATTGTAAGTCATCCATAAAGTCAGTGCATTGCTTAAAACGGCCCGTTCCTTTTGCAGTTGCTATTACAATTCCAATATTCAAATATTAAGCCTTCTCTACAGTGCTGGGAGTAGCTGCGAATAGAGAAATACTTTCATTAGTCTTACCAGAGAAGTTAAATATTCAGTGTGTCAAAGGTTCACTCCCAAGGCTGGAGCCATGTAGGAGTTGAGCTGAGGCTTCTTCACTCCTGTTTCTTCAACTCTAATCTGTTGTTATTGTTGAACAAAGAGCACAAGTGGGTGGGAGAAAGAAACAAGCAGGAAATGGCTCAAAAGAAAGTGATGAGTATCTAAAATCAAAAGGAGGAAAGCGCTGGAAAGAATGCAGAAGTGGAAGTAGGAATTCAAAATAGAAGACTGCATTCACAGAATTTCATCAGGATGAGACAAGGATCCTGGCTTTGGTGCAGCAGGTGTGTGACAGTGACTTGGGAGTGGGCAGCACCCTTTTCGGTTGGCAGAGCATGTAAGGCAGACCTGCCTCCTCTCTGGAGGCTGTGGGTTCAACCCTGTGTGTTTATGGCAGGAGGAATGAAAACTGTAGCAAGCCACTAATTGCCTTTTGGGCAGCCACCTACAAGGGTAGGTGCAATCTGTGTGGTTGAGCTCATGGGAAGGAAGATCAAGGGCTTGGCAAGTTCAAATGCATGTGCTGAATGCTGATATCCTCAGCCCACGTGCTAGAAGAATGCACAAATGAAAGGCAGGTGGGGTTTTTTTGCACATTAATATAAAATTTAATAATAAAACACCACTTCAGCAAAATTTCCTTAAACTTACCAAAAGATGTATTGGAAAAGAGAATTTCCTCTAGGCTGAAATAAAGGACAACCAAATAAAAATGACCATTGTATATGTAACAGGGTGGGGGAAATGTACTTGTCACATTGTTTGAATGTCATCTTAATATTATGAGGCAAGGAAGGGAGCCAAACAATGCACAGCTTTTATCATGGAAATGAAGTCCAGAAAGGCTTTCAACAAATGCTGTTTAGCCAAAGTAAGGGGTTGAATAGTCATCTGCTGTAAAAGAAAATCTAATTTGTCCATGTAATCCTGTTGGTCCAGGTGAATGATGGAAGTGCTGCTGTTCTGACAGCCTTTGAAGTTCCAAGTGAAAAGGGATCCTTTTTTCTGTTCTGTTCTCTCACTTGGCTTCTGCGGATAGGGAGGAGACCAGCAGTAGTGTTTTGTTTATCAGCTTGACTTCAGTTGAGCCAGTTGCATTTTTCTGGTGACCACTCTGATGGTCAGCCAGCCATTAGAAGAGAAGACTAGAGCAGAATTTTTCCCTGCAGTCCCCAGCTGTGTGATAGCCACCAGAACTTATTCTGCATTACCCAGCTGCATTTTGCCAGGGGGTTTGCCAGCATGCCAACCAGAACTGGCCTTCTCTGGAACAGGGAAACTGAGGCCAAGCACGGCCAACTGGTCGCAGCAGCACTGGGCACCAGGCGCTGGATGTCAGGGCTCACTTCAGCCCCACATCTGGACCCTGCAGCCCAGCCTGGGGAGTGCAGAGCAGCCCTGCCCTGCTGCTTTGTGCTGCAAGGTCATAGAAGTGGGTGCTCTCTGGCTGCAGATCGCTGGCATGTGGGCAGGGTGGTTCCCAGCAAGGCACAACTGCAATGGCTCTGGTTTCTGACACTGTTCTGTGTGGCAAAATGGGCTTGTCCTGGATTTACCCCAGGAGCAATGTCATTTTGGGTTGGGTGACATCAACATGGTTGATGGCTGGTGGTAAGTGAAGAGGCACGGTAAATCTCTGTGTCGTCAGTCTGTCTGGCCACCTCTCAGGGCAGTCGCAATACTTCAGTGGTGCTAACACTCTCCTTCTGTGCCTCAGCAGCTCGCTTTGGAGCTGCTCCAGCAAAGGGAAGATCCCTCTGTGTTCTCCCACCTGTCCTGGCATGAGGTCATACTTCTCTGGTCACAGCTTTATGCTCGTCAAACTTGCTATCTAACCAAAACAAAACCCAAAGCGTGTAAACCCAAAGGAGCATGGTGAAGCTGAATTTCAGTCACAGATGAAATGCTAGGAAATACCCATGCTATTAAGAGGGGAGGGGATGTCATGACTGGTCACACACCTTGCCCATGCAATTTGGTCCTTGTTTTCCATGGCTTTGGGTTGCTGTTTGGTGCATTAGCCCATGATTTTTGCCTTGATCACATCAGCTGTTGATATAAGTAGAGCTGGTATTAAGCATGTCTATTTCCATTAGATTTGTATTGGAGTCCTCAGATCTTGTGCCTGCACTCATGCTAAATGTAGCTTTCTTGGCTTGAGTATATGCAGAAATGAATTTGGTTTTAGTTGCCATTCCTTTAGTAATCAAGATAGAACTTAGTAGCTTGTCACTGGAAGGTAATGCTAACATGCGTGAAATAAATGTACGTCAGTGGTTTGTGTGAGGCATGCTGTGCAGAGAACTGACTTGTTTGTATCCCCTCGTAATGTCTTGAGTCCTATTAACCACTTAAAATACAAACATGTTGATGTACTTCTAATGCCACGTTAGTGCGTACATGGGCAAGCAGCTAAGTGCATTATTTTAATTCAGCAACATACTGAAGAGATTAAATTCTGGACGCTGGCATTGTTAAGTGGGCAAAAACATGCTCAGAGGCTGGAACCTCAGGGCTGGCCTCCTGAATATGTCAATTTTTATTCTTTTCTCTGTTACATTTTAGTTATCATGGCAGAAGAAGATGGGTGAACAGATCAGCTCTGGATGGTACACATCTGCAGGTTGTGTGTTCCCCTGAGTATGTGATGACGCTTCTCTGTTCTGTCATTGTTAGATCCTAATGCCTCCTGTCACGTACCAGCTTCACCATTCTCTGTTTGACATCCCCAGCATCTTTTCTCTAATTTAGTTTTCTTCAGCTGTAATATTTCTAAATGTTCTTTGAAATAGTGTGTAGTGGTGCATGGTCTCTGCAGGCAGGTAGTGGTCCTCACCAGCTTGCCAGTATTTGCCCAAGTTGTTGCAGTGGTGTCTTGCATTTTTTGAAAGGAGTTCTGGTGTATGTGAAAGTAAAAGTATCTGAAATAGCTGAAGGGACCTTGGCTTCAGTGCTCATTTTCCATTGACATGCACTAATGATTTAGTAGCACAAATCAGATCTTGGGAAGCTTATTTTAGGATCAGTTCGTGTTTCTTCTTTCATGAGCAGTGATTCAGTTGTAGCTAGAAAAGCTCCCTCGGTAAGTGACTGGGCAAGTGTAAGGGCTCTGCATAAAGTTGAGGCTTACTCCACAGAGACTTGAGAACAGGTCCATTCTCTGTCCTGGAAAGATTGCTGCATTTGGAACAAGGCCTCTCTCCCTGGGCCCCTTCACAGTGTGCCCTTCATCCCTGGTTGACTGGATCCTGCCATCTAAGCTATTTTCCTGCCTCCCCATTTTTTTTGCTGCAATCTCCTTGACTGCCTTGAAATGCTCTCATGAAGGTAATTTTGCTGGGGCATTTTGTCATTCTGAAATCACAGGATGTCAGGGGTTGGAAGGGACCCTGGAGACCTTAGAGTCCAACTCCCCTGCCAGAGCAGGACCATATAATCTAGCACGGGTCACAAAGGAACGCATCCAAGTGGGTCTTGAAAATCTGCAGAGAAGGAGACTCCACAGCCTCTCTGGGGAGCCTGTTCCAGTGCTCTGTGACCCTTACAGTAAAGAAGTTCCTCCTCATGTTAAGGTGGAACCTCCTGTGCTCCATCTTACATCCATTCCCCCTTGTCCTATCACAGGGTGTGAGTGAGAAGAGGCTGCTCCCCTCCTCCTGACACTCAGCCCTTGTGTATTTATAAACATTTATTAAATCCCCTCTCAGTCTTCTCTTCTCCAGACTAAAGAGCCCCAGGTCTCTTGTTCTCTAGTCTTGTTCTGTAAAATTACAACTATTGGTAAAAAACCAGCTTACTCAGTGCAGCCTAAACACTAAGGCAAGCAGACACCTTCCAGACTAACAGATGTACTTCAAGGGTGGAAACAATGGCCTTTACACTAAATAGCTTTATTTTTATGAATGGAACAAATTTCACTTTTTCAAATACCTTAAAATCAAGACCAGCTTTGTAAAGGTGAGTAAAAATGAAAATTATGTGAAAAACAATGCTGGTACTTTTTCTGGAGGGAAAAATAAAAGTTGTTTAGACTTATGGTTGGCTGTTCTCAGTAGGGTTAAATTGTAGATCTCTTGTCCTCAACTTGTTCATAAACCACTTTTGATTAAATGAATATCAGATTTGAGTGGGAGGAAGGAGAGGGAGCTGTGCTGATCTTCATGAAAGAAAATCTGCCTGAGGATCAGGCAATCCCAAGATCCAATTCCTACAGAGCTTCTAAAATACTGGTATCTCAAGACAAATTTCTGTCTTCATTTCTCGGTTGGAGTAAAAAAATAAGGGTTATGGTGGGAAATGGAGTTCCTAGTACACAGCTGAAATAGCTGTGTTATGATGGTAGTGAGCAGGGCAGTAGCCAGCCCTTCGCTTGGGGCGCTGGCTGCTTTGCACAGTGTGGGCTCACATGTGCTCAGGTGCCATGTGATCTGAGGGCAAAGCCCTAAAGGGGGGAGAGAAGGGGGGGGGGGGAAGGGGGTGTGTGTGCAAAAAAAGCCCAAGCAGCATTCATGGGGCTAGAGAATTCCTGCATAGTCCTGTGACTGCCTGATACTCTTAGGGTTTCTCTTCTCCTGTGGATGTTTTGTAGCCTGGCTTCAAGTCCATCTGCTTTCCTATCCAAAAATTGATAGGAAAAGGTTTTACACTAAAAAAAAAATGTGAGTATGCATCCCACAAATCATCTGTTACATGGTTTGCTAACTCTGACCAACTGACTCTCATTTTGGCCAATTGATGATGACTGTTCTCTTTTAGCTAATAACTTTTCTGTGATTGGGTTACTCCTGACTGATACCTGTATGTAGGAGCTTCGACCCTCCCCTTAACACTAGTCAGAGTGGGAGGTGATCTCATAGTTTTCTTCTTTGGCACTGGGAGGAGACTGTGAGTAAAGAGTCAGTTTTGTGCCATGAAGTGACAGCCCTGGTATCTGGTTGGGTACATCTGGGAGGTAAGTTGATAGCTGGCAGCTTTTGGTTTGTGGAGAATGTCTGAGCCTTTCTGTAATTTCCTGCTTTCCAGATTCCCCTCATGCTCTGTAATCCACACCCATCTGCTGCTTTGTTCTGGCTTTGGATAGGTGGAGAAATGCCTTGCTTTGCCTGCAGCTGGTGCTATCGCTTGATGCTACAGCTCTCTTAGTGCAGCAGATCCACCCAGGTACGAGTGTGCTTCAGGCTACTGAAGAATGTGTCACTGATGCTGAATGGGACCTGTGCTGACTACAGTAGGTGCCAGAAACACTTATTCTAAAGTATAATAAGCTTCAGGGGAAATGGCCTATTTTAAATTGGCGTCTGTGCTCAGGTTTTTTGGCTACATCCATATGTATATACTCTCAGTGTTAACCTGGATTGGTAGTCCCCAGAAATGTGATAGTGATTTTGAGTTTCACCCTGTCCTGTATTCCCTGCAAGAACATCTTTTAATCTTGTACTTTGCTGGGGTCCCAGGAGAATCCAATAGCAGGCACTGGTGAAGAGAGCAGAGGAATACAGAAGGCTCTTGTGCTGAGTGCCTTCATTTTGAAGTTGGAGGGTTTCAGCAGCCTTCAGGAATTCAGAGGTTTTATTTTAAATCAGGGTTTCTATTAATATTTCACTCAATTTCCCTGTTCTTGCATAAATTCACAGGTTGCATAAAGATTCTGGAACAGTATAGCACTAGTACTGATACTGCTTACATCCTTTTTATATTGAAATACATTGTGATAGGCTGTGAGAAGTACTCAACAGCATTAAGTTGCAAAACAAGCCCTGTTTTGTTTTACAGAATGTATGATAACTTTGAATGGTAGGAAGTTTTAATAGGCATTAAACCTTTGTAAAATACCCAGCATAACTCCTCTGTCTTTGCAACTAATAAGTAATTCAGCCAGGTCAAAGTCAAGCAAGCACAAATCCCCTTTATACCGTCCAGTACCATCTGTCTAATCTATCTGTGGTGAATATGGCTTGTTTGGGTCTGTCCTGCAGTCTGTTCTGGATAGGCTAAATTAGAATTTCTGGGCAATTAATATTTTTCTCTTGATGTTTGTGGTCCAGGTAATAAACATGTTTTTCATGCTAGTTTTATAATGTATTTGGTAAACAAGAATGTGGTAGTCAGCACTAGTATCTTCTTTTTTTTCATGGTTGGCCAGAGTGTTTTTTACAACTACAGCACCTTTTCAGCAGTTACCCCGTGTGGTGTTAATGTGAAATACCTGCATGAAGAGATTGTACTTCAGGCACTTGCAGGGTCACAAGCACCAACATGGGACAGCATGGATTTGTCTTTTGCCTAGAGCTTGTTTCCTGTTGATCCGCTGCTACCCTGGACAGGCTTCATTCTGTTTGCCTGGAACTTGCATTAGCTTTGTGGAATGTCAGAAACAAGTATTTGAAAGATGTTACTGCTGCATTTCTCCTCCATTTTGCCATCATTTGTGAGCTGTGAGCCATCCCTTCCAAACACTGGAGGAGTGGAAGGAATAGGATTGCAGCAGGACAAAATTAAACCCTGAATTTTGCAGGTAGCCTTTTCTTTTGACATCTTTCCACACCCGAACTGATGCAGTCACATGTGTCCTTGTGGATTACAGAGGATGCTGATGTGACTGTTGCTCTACTGGCAGCTCCTGTTTGTGTGAGGGGAGCTCCCATTTGTGCAGCACTGGCTCTGTGAACTAGGGGCATTAACATGCAGTTGCATAAATACCATGCTCTGGCATTGTCTGATGATTTACATTCTACCTCCATCTTCTGCACATAGATGTGACTGGCTTTTATGCAGAGAATAGTGAAATTTTTAGGATTCAGAAATCCTGTGCCTACCGAGGGCTGTTTCGGAGAGAAGCAGACCTGCCCATGCTGGCGAGCTGCCCCTGCTGCCACAGCAGGTCTCAGCCCCAGCCCTTGAGCCAGGGTAGGAGGGATGCTCAGGGTGGGAGCGTGACTCATACAGCCCTGTGACTCGCATGTTGTGTTGGCAAACTCCGCAGCTTTGCATCCCAGCTCTGCCGCTTCTGCACCATGTCTGCATTGCCTACAAGTGTGTCTGCACACCCAGCCTCTGTTTTGGTGTGTGCCACCTCACTCCTATGGCCTGGGAACTTAAGCTTTCTCTCTGGGGCTGTTATTAAAAGGCAGCATAGATACAGCCTGCATTCATCTTTACCCTCTCAAAAGAACCAGATTGCAGAGTTTTTCCTGTGATGCCTGTTTGGGAAAAGAAGCTGGAGACAATCTAAAAAAATTCTGCATTTTTATGTATTCAGTCCACTACTGAGCTCTATCCTCTCACCAATTTCCTCTAGCTTCACTTGAATTTATTATTTTTTTTGCCTTCACTAGCATGTGCTTTATGCAGAGCAATTCCTGCTCTCAAGACAGCTGAGCCTGATGTGCAGGGGAAGCAAACTCCAGTCATCCAGAAATTAAAATGGCTGTGTTGTGTGGTGAGGTAGCATGTTAAGATGGAGTCAACCAAGGAGATCATTCTAGAAACAAGAGGGGGCAATTTTACTGTTGCTGTTGAAATTCTGAAGCTTCTTTCTGTGTGTTGTGTTGTCATGGATGTCATTGTAAATAGTACTGTTTTATATAAAATTCTATCTTCAGTGTTTCATTCTGTCCGACTGAAGTACCAAGTGTAGCACAAGTGGGAACTGAGAGCAGTATCCTCTCGAAAAGATAGAACTGAGCAATGATTGGAGGTTTGTTTTAACCTCTTGCTATCTTCACAGCACGTGTTTTTTCATGGAGAGTATAATAATGGAAAAGCTAGTGGGGTGTAATCCTGAGCTTTATATTAAAGCCTCTTACTAGTGCATCATGCATTTCAAAACACTCCCATTAATATATCTACTTTGAGAAATGTACTGACCCAGGCGTTTCCTGGGTTTACTATTCTAAATAAGGATGCTTTAATTACTGTTGACCTGATTTGAGTATGAGCTTGACTGATTTAATTTAAAATATTGATTGCAGTGCATTGCATTGGTCGTGGGTTTGTTTATTCCTGTAACAGCCACCATCCTCGCTCAAATCTGCGAGTTTAGATCTGACTCTTTCTGTGATGCCCAGAGAAAGAGAGCTGTAACACTTGTTTTGGAAGGAGGTATTCTGCCCGCTGTGGAATCTCAGAGCATGTCCCGTTCATTCCCATCTGTTGGTGGTTTAGGTGCTGTTAATGAGAGCGGCTCTGTTTTTTCTGGGATTGCAGTGTATCAAGCATGCTCCACCTCCCGTGAGTAACTGTCTCGCCCTTTATTTCTGTGTATACACAGGCATTTTAGTTGTGCCAGGGAAGGATAAAGTGCACTGCTTTTTTAATACGATTTAAAATTCCAAATTAGTATTGTGTCTAGAACTCTCCGCATGCTGTATTTTCAAGACAGCCTTGTGAAGGTCACTCTTAAAAGAGATTTTTCTCTGGGAGCTGCAATGCCTGTTACCATCCTTCCTGTCACAAAGGGACAAAGGACTGACCTGTTCTTTTTAGTTAAGGCTCTCCTTCCGCTTTTATGTGTTTCTTCTCACTTCTACTGTTGGTAGTGGACTCCTGGGTGCTGCAGGGTGCCACTGAGGAAATCGTACTTGGGGCTCCAGGAGACGTCTGGGAATATTACAGGCAGCAATGCCAGTGCAACTTGTGAGGTCTTCAGAAGCCTGCAGTAGTGTTGCACTTTCACTAACGAACTGTTAGCATTTTTGGTAATGAGGCAGGTTGGGCTTTCTCCAGATGTGTGCAAGCTACAGCAGTAACATCAGACCACAGCTGCTTGGGTAGCAGCGAGAGTGAGGACATTTGAGCACAAACAATTGTTCTATTTAAAATACATGTCAGTGGATGCCATTTGGAAGAAGAGATGGTGTGGATCTGTACAATATGTTAAAATCTGTTTCTAGTAGGAGTGCAGAACTAGTCCCATTGCCTTTAAAACTGTAAAACCAATGACATCTTTTGAAATCCTTCAAACAAGAACTTTTGGGTTTTTTTTGTGTGGTTTTTTTTTTTTTTTCTTCTGTGCTCTTATTTGACAATGCTTTTAAGATTTTTTTTTTTTTTTTTTTCCTTGAAAGTGAAACAGTGTTCATGATTTCCCGGGGGAAACAAGGCTTTTAGAGCCTGAAAAGATGGCATAGAGCATTCTGCTCTGGAGGATTTTCTTCACCCAAGATGGCTGTCTAGAGGGATCTGTAAGAGAAAGAAAAAGCAAGAGGATCTGGAGAGCTGCCAGGCATTTAAAGGGACTGTGTAGTAAACAGTCATTAGGTGGAAAATGATCAGGATTAGCACTTCTAAATTGCTGCAGGGCTGTTATGCCTTCTCCATCCCCCAATCTGCAGGTGTAAATATTAAGTATGTGAGAATCCCAGCTTTTCCTTGGAAATATCATCGGTAACGTTCTATTGTTTGTCTGGGAGGGTTCCTTCATGACTATATCACCCTGTCATACTTAAAATACGCATAGAAGAATGAAAACCACCTGCCATTGTTATTGTCTAAACAATTCCAGAGCCTGGAATTGTTTAGATTCTTGCTTATTTATTTAAAAAAAAATTAATTATGAGAGGCAATACTGCTGTTTTACAGGATAATTCATAAAATTGCATTTGCCATGTCAAATTCTGTACTTGGATGTATTGTGTGGCATCTGAGTGGGTTACTGTATCTGGGTTATCTCAGGTAGGTATACCTATTTTAAACATGGATGTGATCACGCAGTCTGAGTATGGGGAGCTGTACTCTGGAAGCATTTGCTTTACACTCACTGGATTTGTATTTCTGCTTTGTAACTAGCCAGATTCTGCACCTTCCTGCTGGTATCTTGGGAATGTAACCCTTCCTCAGGGTTTGCATTTGGTAACTGTGCTGATATTTTTTTTTTTCTCACCATTAATCCAAGAAAATGGTCTGATAGTTGTCTGGTTTTGGATACCCTCTGAGCTGTTGCCT
This sequence comes from Ceryle rudis, assembly GCA_033439905.1. Taxonomy (NCBI): domain Eukaryota; kingdom Metazoa; phylum Chordata; class Aves; order Coraciiformes; family Cerylidae; genus Ceryle; species Ceryle rudis. The sequence goes on from JAAGNO010015583.1 coordinate 22,932, forward strand.
AAGCAACAAGAAACAGTCCGAGATAGATGTCATCAACAGAAGAAACTATCGATCTCGACGCAGTCAATGAATAGAAATTGATTCATAGTGCCTGAATGCTTGGTACAGCCCACAAACTGTGTGTGCATTATTCTTCTTACATAATATTTTATTCTTATTCCAGGTACATGAAGTAAAATAATGACATAAGGACCAGTCTGTTCAGTATCCAAAGCAAGTGATCAATGGCAAATGTCTCTTGCACTTTCTTCCCGTCTGGGAATTGCTTCACATATTCCCATAATCCAGGACAATTTTAGGTGCTAAGGTCTTCTGAAATTGAGGGGAAAGGTGGAGGGTTTCCATGGAGACCCTGAATGCAGGGAGTGTGACTCAGGAAGCCAGAGCTATAGTGAAGCTGAATACTACTAGCCATGAAGACTGTGCTGCGGTGTTTTTGTCTTTGGAGGTGGTTGGTCAGATTCAAATCTGATGACAAAAGCAAACAAAACCCAATCAAATTCCCCCTCCCCCCCCCCCCCCCCCCGATAAATTCCGTGTAATTCTACTTTCATGCTGCAGGTTGGAATTTAGAGCGGATTTGGGTGGTCTGTGCAGATTCTGAGCAAACAGCACCACTCTTCCACAGTTTCTGAGCCACTTGTTACACACGCTTGCAAGTAACAAAATCAAACTGCTTGGCAATTTCAGGCCATCAGTCCAACCGCTGGAAACAGTAGCAGGCATTGCAAAAACCCTTCTGGATGTAGTGTGTTTCTTCTCTCTACTCACAAAGGAGGTGGAGAGAATGGGTAGTCTCTTTCTGAAGCAGCAAATGTGGCTTGCTATCCAGGGAGAAACACTTCATGATATAAAATGGAGCTTTTCTGTGCTTGTCAGTTCTTGACATGACTTTTTCTTGAAATCTGAATTCCTTGGGATAGGAAGGGAAGTTGGGCAGCTTCCACTGATATGCTGTCTGCAGTGTCTCTGGACTTGCATTTAGTAATAAGAGATGGGGTGGCTGTACGTGGTGGTGCCAGCAGTGTAGCTCTCACACCAGCCAGTTGGTGAACAGGAGGAAACCCTGTAGTCACCTTCTCTGTGCTTGTCTAAATAGGGTTTAATTTTTTTTTTGAACCAGAAGCACAATCATGATGAATAAAATTTATTTTGGAGATACAGGAAAAACTTAATCTCCATAGACTTTTTTCCCAACCATCCAAATTTACCAGATCTACTTTTTAACAGATGGGAACTGAGTAACTAAATTTGTAATGAGGTCATGACCTTCACGCAGTCTGTGTTGTGTGAGCCACATCATTGGGAAAGGTGAAATAATTTTTCAGGAAGAGTTTATCACCAGCTGTGGCCTGTGGGAAAGGTAAAGGGAAATGTCAGGTTGACTGACCAAGTCAAGGTGTGGTTTGGGCAGGAAGCCTGGGTGCTTCTTGCTTGCCAGTTCTGGAGCAGAAATGCAACCATTTTTGTGATTTCTTGGTAAATTCCTGGAAAAATAACCAAGCGAACGTACCTTGTTTTGCCTTTTTTTTTTGTTGTTGTTTTTTGGGTGTTGTTGTTGTTGTTGTTGTTGTTGTTTTTTTCCCTGGTGGAAAGAAAGCATTCCTGATATAATGGTTTTGCCATTTCACATTACATGTCAGTTATGAAAAATGGCAGTGACTTTCTCGTGTTTTTACTTTCATAGTATTTGCTGTCAGATGCAGTACTTGGCATGTTCCAAATATTTTGTGCAGTAAAATTAAATGAACCATAGTTCTGTAACCTGGCTGGGACTGGGTTGCTTTTGTAGTCAGCTTAAATTGAGTATTGGCCTCAATGAGGCTTGGACATCTGTATATTACTGGGGAAGCAACAGTCCCCAGAGACACTGAGCAGATGCTGGTTTGCCAGTAAATAGGTAAAAAACCCCAAAAGCAAAACAACAAACGAAGAGGTGAAAATGATTAGGTATTCAGAACAGTTTCTTTGGGATGATGAAATATTTTATCATGAATTCTAAATGCTGGGGATTTGGCATGATGTGTTAGGTTTAGTTTTTGGGATGTGAAGTAAGAATGATGCAGTCTGATTGCATCTGAAAGTTGCCAGATCATGAAAACAACAGCCAAGATCTTATTTAAATATGAAATGAATATCAAGTGGGAGTTTGGAACTATGAAGATAGATTGTTCTTGAGAGGAGACAAGTGGAGATCAAAAGTTGCTGGGTTTTGAAGGAGGAATTCTAGAATATTCTTCAAGGATAACACATAGCATAGTTATTTTATTAAAAACTCAAAAGCAAACAGGTGATAGAAACACTATGTAAGATACTGTCCAGTGTACAGAGCTTCATAAATCTTCAACATCTGCACCCAAATATTTTATCTTCTCTGGATTTTCCCCCACCCCCCCATAGTGCACATTTCTCACTATGAACTAATGGTACATGATAATAAAGTCTTGGGGTTTTGCCAGCACAAACAGGGTTTTGGCTAACTTTTAGAGTGTTTGTGGAAGTAGAAAAGCAATGCAGCTGTTGAGCTGGGGACATGCCAACTGAGGATCTATTTCTCAGAAAAAACCTTCAAATTGGAATGAAATAATAATCAGATATTTAACATACCATTGATTTTATGCAGGTTTTTCTTCAGCTTCTGCTGCTGCATGTTGTGACTGTGTGGGATTTGTAGGCAGGTTTGGGGCTTCGCAGGTGGTAACCAGTTGAAACTGAGTGCTCACAGAAGAAATACAATGTATTTGCTAGTGTTTTTTCCATAGGATGGGGTTTGAGAGCTTATTGTGAAAATACTGTGTACAATAGTGCTGTTGGCCTGTGAGATCCCTGCAGAAAAGCTCATGGACCAAATTATTGTTATTTTTTTTCTTTTGCTGCAAAGTCATTTCTTTTCCCTGTGTGTACAAGGCTAGCAAAGCTGTTGCTGTATGCTAACGAAGCCCTATTTACGTCTTTCCAGAAGCTGTTTATAACAAAGTGTCAGTAACAACAGTTAGATTGAAAGTGCTAAATGTCATTGGTTTGTTTATTTGCCTGTTTTATTATGAATGTTTAGATCTGTGAATAATACACACCTCAGAGGAAAGTATCTCTTGCTCTCGGTGCTCCTTTGGGGTCTCAGTGTCTGTAGCCCTAGGGAGCAGAGGGTGCTGGGGAGCCCTTCTCTTCACCCTGATGCTGGGAAATCATCCTTTGCCAGATGTGTAGCCAAGGTCCAGGCTTACCAGGGTCAGCTGGGGCAGAGCTGGCTGGGGGTTGTGTCACTGCAGCTGCAGCTTGGCTGCCCTGGGTGCAGCTTCCTTGGCTGTGAAGTTTTGGGAAGGAATGTTCTGGTGGTCCTCTTAAAGTAGCCAAGGCAATTTAGGTAACTGCTGGAATGCCAGCCCCTTCACGGAAAGAGCAGAAGCGTAGAAGATAGTACCCTAAGTATTAGCAAGCTGACATGAGAAATGTGGCAAGAGTCATCACTGTATCACATATAAAATGATAGATATTTCTATCTTGCATGAAGGAGCACATAAGGATGTCCACTAAAATACACAGAAAAAAGACTTAACCACAGTTGAAACTTCAAAGAACCAAAATAATGACCCAGGTTATTTAAGATGTAGCTTTCTGGGGCTTTTGCTCCACATCCATCGTCTTATTTCCCAGGGTTTTAAATTCTGGCCTGCATGCATTTTCCACCCAGGATGCATCTCAAATTGTTTGGTCACAAATGCTCTGAATAACAAATTGACTTAATTTAGATGACATTAAGGTTCTTTAACCCATTTCAAAGGGCAGGGATGTACTGAAGATACAGGCATGCATTTGAATGAAGGCAATCATGATATATATTTCTTTTCCTTGTCTGAAAAGGCTTGACTATTTTATCTATGTATCAGATGAAAGTTTTAAGGGGAAAGGTTTCTGTTAGTCTTGTCGGGGAGTTGTCCAAAAAAAAATGTGAAGAATGTAGAAAGGAATTAACAGCTGGTGTCCATTTAAAACTTCAGTGTGGGCAGATGCAGGCAGTGTACTTAGTTTTACCTGTTGCCTTCCTCTGGTTAGTACCCACTAACCCACCAAAGGTTAGTTTAGAAGTGAGGAGACCAATTTGGATGGTGCTCTTAATTCTTCTGCCAAGAGGCTAATGAGTGGGTGATATTTTGTTTCCTCTCGGGAGGATGAGACACACATTTCTTTCTTTTTGGGAACCAGCGTCTCAAGCTGTGTGTGGTTACTTGCACCAGAAATCTTGTTGGCCTGGTAGAACTATGCTGTACACTATCTAGCATGGTGCTTTACTTGTACGACTGCTGACATTTTCCTTATTGGGGAAGGATTATTTTTCAAATAGCTTTCAGCCATGATCTGGTTTTACAAAGTCAAACACGTGCATGTGCACAGAAAGGACCTCATCCCTTGGAGTGGAAATGACTGTGGAGTTCTGAAATGGAGTCCTGTGCTCAGTGCTGCATCATCTGCAGGTGCTGGGGTTGTGCTCTCTGGACTGTCTGTGTACCTGTCAGTGCTTGCACCTGCAAGGTTTATGCCAGTGAAAGCATGATGCTGCTGAAGCAGAGGCACATGTGTTATTGGCATGCTCCCTCCTTGTCTGAGGCTTTGATGGGGGCACCTGGCATCCCAGTATCTCCATGTAAAAACCTGTAGGCTCTTTGTAAAAAGAGAAGGAACTTGGACTTGGAGACAGATACTTTCAAGGTTATACAGTACCCCTGAAGAGGGGCAGAGAATATAGTCACTTCAGTGGCTTCATGTGGAGATGTGCTGGGACAGCACAGTTCCTTCTCAGCTCATCAGTGGTGGGTGCGCTGACCAACTTGCTTTGAAACTGCTGCAGTTAGTGCTAATTTACAGAATAATTTCTATCATGGGTGTTTTCAGGTGGGGTGTTTAATATCAAATTGCTCTGCCGTGTTATCAGTTTACTTTCCAAACAGTTCTGAATTTGAAGAAATGCTGGTATACCCTACCCAGCAGTTAAGTACTGTCTTCACATAATCTCACCAAAGCAAAAGTTGCCCCATTCTGTTGGTAATTCTGGTTTTATTTTCATTAAAGAAGTAACAGCTAGAATCTATACTGTGTTCATAACATACTCCAGTGCAGCACTAAGTTTGGCCATCAAGAGGCAAAGTTTTGCATGGTCTTGGCTGTGACTTGGGTTTCAGCATCTGAAGGAAATGCTTGTTCTGGAGCTGTTTCTGATGAGCTTTCTCTGGGATGACTACACTGTCCAAAACTGAATTATTTACTAGGCCAGCTCTTTGTCCAGCCCTCACTGAGATGATTAATCAGTTCTGATTAGAGCAGAGCTAGCTCAGCTGGAGTGGTCTTGTGATTTTTCTGGTACACAGACTAAGTGCTGGTGTGAATGCAGATAGATCATCTGGGCGTTGCCATGGATTAACTAGTGCTGTTTTATGTCTCCTCTTAATGAGAATTTCTGGGTGTTTGGGGTTGCTTCTTCATGGGCTGGTGCTGGAGCTTAGTGTGCTTCTGAAACCAGTCATTGCTTCAACTGTGTTGCCTTCTGTTGCCTTATGATGCATGTTAGCAAATATTTCCTTATTCCCACCTCCAGAATCTGTTGTTTGTTGTTTGTTTGTTTGGTGGTAGTGAATTCAAAACCTGTTGCTTGTGTAGCAGGTTATTTCTTCCAGGCTCGCCCTTTAAATTGCTTCCGTACTCTGCCTGCCTGGCTGTGAAATATTGCTAATAAAGCCCCGAACAAAAGCCCACACAACAAAACATCCTTTTCTCCCTAGGCATCTCCCTGGGTGCGGTTTCCCACTGCTGCTCTGCAGTTTGGAGGCAGAGCCAGAACAGCTCAGTCTCATTCTTCCTGCCCTGGAAGCTGTCATCGGGTGGCCTCCCCCCAGCCAGCACTGCTGATGAGGGAGGAGGCCTCCTCTACGCTGTCTTTCCTGAATTTCTTCTCCTTGGCTGGGAGTGGTGGAGCCTGTTCCTGCCTTTAAATGAAAAGCTCCAGCACCAAGGAGGTTTGTCTAGGTGTAAAGCAGCGTATTGAGATTGCTCCCTGGTTTTGTGTGTCCTTCCTCATTGGCACATGTGAATTGCTGAGCTATGAGTGTGCTCAGACTCCCAGAGCTGCACCTTCACCTGGCTCTGCTTCAACTTGGAATTGCAGCATGACCTGGGTGGGCATCATGCTGTTCCCTTCCCTCCCTGTGGGGAGGGAACCAGGACATCACAGGGATCCAGGGAAGGGAAGATGGCACAGAGCCTAGGCAGAGATTCTGGTTCACTACCGCTCATCTAGCGGTTGAAGATGTGT
>JAAGNO010015583.1:29335-41017 GCA_033439905.1 Ceryle rudis
CCAGGGAAGGGAAGATGGCACAGAGCCTAGGCAGAGATTCTGGTTCACTACCGCTCATCTAGCGGTTGAAGATGTGTTGATCAAGGCTGAGCTCTGTGTGTTGCCCTGTTTCTTCCCAGCAAGTAAACCTGGATGTCCATCCAAATCTCTGAGAGTGTGTTATCCAGGTCCTATAGACTTCTTTCTTTCTCTAGCTTAAAGTGGCTGTTACACCCTTTTGTGTTCTCATTTTGTTCCAGTGTATCAAATGTGTTTCAGTGCTTGAAAGTGTTATTTTGGTCAAAAAAGCATTCTTCAGTGCACTCCTTTTTATGTTCAGTGCCTGATAGCTTTATAGTGTTCAGGAGCTGGGGACAGCAGTGTTTTCTGTTCTCTGTACAGACTGTACCCTTGGTGTGTACTTCTCACCTCCAGTGGTTCCAGTCACAAAGTCGACTCTCCACATTATTTAACTGTCAAAGAAAACAGAAGATACATTAATAACAAGGCCGAGAAGGGTGGGGTGTGGAAATCAAGAGTGAAAACAGCAGTACAAGAGAACGAATAGTTGGCTGGTGGAATCCTCAAGGCTGTTTACTTGGCAGCCACTCTCCTGTATGGAGGTCAGAGCTATCACATCTCAGGTTCCCTGAGAGAGGCCATGAGAGGAGGAGTGTGCTTGCATCTGTAAGCTTGTCAATCTGCTGTAGGCAGCTTGGAGTTGGCATTTGCATTCCCATATTGCAAAGGCAGCCTCAGTTGTCCTCCCATAACAAATACCCTCTTGTAATTCATGGCTGTTACTTCTTTATAAGCTCTTCTGGGTAGGAGTGAGAAGTGAGGCAGAAATCTCTGGTTCTGGCTTTATGACTGATGAAGGCACATTGAGCAGTATCTCTAGTCCTCCCATCCCCGGAAACTTGACTGTAGCTCTCTTTGTTTGAATTAATATAACAGATGTAAACTCGTAGCTATAAATTACATGGTCTCATGTTGGCAGTCAGAGTGTTTACTGAGTGATGGAGCAACTTCTGAGTTTTAAATTTTTTTTCTAAGGAGTATTTCACTGTAGGTTCCAGGTTAGCCAGACACTTCAGCCAGTAGCATTTCTGTGATGCATCTCAGCAGGCTGTGATGGGCTGGATACCACCTGGTACTGCCAATTTGCTGGAGCACTAGTTCTGGAGCTCTGTCAAAATAAACAGTAATGTCTCCAAGGACATTCAGGTTGCCTGGGACTTCCTGCCAAGTTAGGGTGGTGGCTAGGGTCAAGATGTTAAGGGTTTTTCTCCTGTTCTCTGAGCACAGGCAGTGAGTGATACCTTCATCCGAAGAAGCAGCAAATGTTTGATAGACTTCATGCAGTGGGTGCATCGTGGTTTTCAGTCCGTCACTGATGTACAGCTGGTTTCCACAGCTCAGTGTTCTCTTTTTTGTAAGCTGCATCATGAGAGAGTAGAGATCAGAAAATGGGTAACTGGTTTTCATTGGAACTCTGCTCTGCATGAGCACTTGAAAAATGCTAAAAAAGACTTTTTGTTTTGTTCCAGTGAAGGAAAAGGTAAATACCAGTGTAGTCAATTGCTCTATGTTTTCACATTCTTTTGGTGAAGGTCAACCCACAGATAGCTTCTAGAATATGATAATACTAAATATTGTCCTTGAAATTCTCAGTGACTGTGGAGGGAATTTTTTTTTTTGGGTAGTTTCTTCAGAAGCATGTTGCTAGCTATTGAAATACGTTGGCTTTCCTTGCTGCCAGGCTGTGAGACAGTGTCCCAGGTGCCCTCCACCAGCTTAAAACCCCAGCATATATCATGCATGAGTGCTTTCAACTGGATTCTGCAGAGGTGGTTGGAAAGCACACCTTTGCCTTGCTCTGTCATCAGGCTTGAGAAGGGCCAAATGCCGAGGCTTTTAACAACTTTACAAAGTTGTTGCAAATGTAAATCCTCCTTTGAAACGGAGTCCCATCTCCACGGCACATATCTGTAAAAGTCTGCTGGGGCAGTTGTCCAGTTCAGAGGAGATGGCCATCTTTTGACCTCTTTGTGTCTTCTGTTGTAATTGCAAAACCTCTGTATTGTGCAAAAACTAAAGAGTTAATCAGAATAAATGTTATCTTGATAGTGGGAGCCTGCATAAGAAAGGTCCTTCCTGTAACTACAGAAGGGACTGAGCTGACCTGGAGCCTTTTTGATTTCAATTCTTGTTGAGTTCATTTAGCTTACAACTTTGGGCACCCTTTGTGATATATATGTTGAACATATTGTTAATCTCATATTTTAACCCCTTTGTATTAATTTATCACCATCAGAAGGGTTTTTTTGCTATTATTTATTTAAAAATGCAGGCAATTCCATGGTCAAAATTTTCTCTGTGTTTCATAGTAAAATAAGTATGCAAGCTATAAAAGTTGAAGGACTCTTGTCCTGCTGACAGTCATATTCTTCAGAAGAAGTGTTGGCATGCCAACAGTTCCTCGCAGATGACCCCACAGATCAGTGTGTGCCCGTGCATAAACAAGTATTGGTTTTCTTGTGAAGCCCTAACAACATTCAGGATGCTCTTCCTGTCACTGTTCTGAATATATAGTCCTTGATTTTGCTGCTCCTTTTTTACTTTTCAGTTTCAAAGAGACCAGTTCAGTTTCTTTTTTTCCAGCCAAGCCATTTGTATAGCAGGTCACTCCAGATATCGTAATAATACAACGGGCAGCCTCTTAATTGGATTAGGAAAGACCCTATGAAGGTGTTTTTTTATGAAGTGTTTTTATGAAGTGAACCTATGAAATGGGGTTTTTTTTTAAAAGCAGTTGCTGTTGACTTAGAGCTGCAGAAATTGAAATTTATGGGAATTTCTTTATTGACTTAATTAGAAGCAGACAATAGGATTATGGGATTTAGAAAATACCTGGTTGATGTTTCACAAAAAAGAGTTTTCAGGTGCTGAGTTACATCTCTTTTGGCCACTTTGGCTACAAAGGTGGCTTGTGAGAGTGAAGCCATATGTAATCCATGGACCACACTTGATCAGCCATGGACTAACTTGTGATGTACCTTCCTCTTTACAAAACTACGAAGTTGTGTTTAGCCCTGACTTAGCTTGTGTAAGCCTTGCCTGCCCATCAGCAACTGCGAAAGGAAAGCCATAAATACACAAGGAAGGACGTTGAGTACTCTGCATTTTGCTTAAGAGCTGGCTAAGGATATTGTATTCTTTAAGCCTGGGACTAATGCTTGCAATATGTGGAGTTGATTAACACAACCTTCCTGCATGTCGTGTGCATAACTCTGTGCATACGGTGCCACCAGCCACTTTTAGTCTGAATTCCCACAGACTTTCCCTTTCAGTAGAGACAGAAGAATATTGCTTGCTAGAAGTGTGCCAGCAGCCTATAACCAGAGTCCTCCCCACCTCCCTCTCCTTAGCAGCTTGACAAAATGTGTTTTACATTCTTCCAGTGAAAAGGCAGTCCCAGGAGGGATTTGGTGCTTACTCCACCCTTAAGTGTTATGTGTGGTAATGGTTAGTTCTGCCTTTTTTTACTCCTCTTCATTAACTTCTTTCAAAAAAATGCCCCATTCCACCTAAAACGTCTCATTTTTTTTCTTGGATTAGTCTTTTCATGGTTTGTATGTAGTCAGTGGAGGGACGTGGACTTTGTCTAGAGGATGGTTCAGAGGCAGTATCTAGTCTGGGGTGCTCTTTAGGGAAATGTAGGAACTTGGAGAACCTCACTCCACAAATCAGTTTTTGTGCTTGATCTTGGATGAAACCTCCTCCACCACCCTTCTTCTGTTCTTAGGAGGGCCTTCAAATATTGTTGGCACATTATGGATTGCATCCTTGGCTGGGTGGAACTCCCTCAGATTGCAGAGGGCAGATTTAGACCCTGCATAGAAATTAATTTATTCTAGAATCTTCAGGGGAAAAATGTTGGAACCCAGATTTGCTGGATAGTAGATGAGAAATTGGGTGAAATTTTGTAGCTTTAGATGTGAGAGAATCAGACTAGAAGATTTTTAGAGATTCTTTCTGGGACTGGAAGGTCTGAAATAGAGATTTGGTTCAGGTTTACTAAAGTACTGTCTTTCAGTCATTATTAGCGGCTGGGACACCAGGTGCTTTGTTCTAGGCACTGCATTTGCTGGAGCAGTTTGAGTCTTTGTCCTGGGTGTTGCATATGTTTGTTGCGGGTGTGCAACAGTCACCGCTGCTGAAAACACTTGGGTTTCCAGTACAGTGAGCTCTATTTTTGTTTACAGTGAACAGCACAAACTTCTGGAAGTTGTTTCAATGCTTATGTAATATGTACCAGTCTCCCAGCTAGAGTGTGATATCCTGGGGACCTCAGAAGAAAAATAAGAGCCTGTAAACTGCTCTTAACTCCCTGGTTGCTGGCTTAAAAATTATGGTCTGTCTGTGATGAGAGAAGTAGACCTCACTTGTGAAGGACAGGCTGCATGATTTTAATGACCTTTGCATGCTTTTCCAGCCTGCCCTGGGAATAAAGAGACTTCAGTCTTGCTTTGTTTGTGCATTCCTGAAGGGTCTGTGCTTTTGACTCCCAGTAGCATAGCCTGTCTACCCCATTCCTATTACCTGTCAGGGTGCTTTCAGCTCTCGGCCTCCACCCGGAGCACAGCCAGCCAGAGGAGTCATCACCATAGAATCATAGAATAGTATGGGTTGGAAGGCACCTCTGGAGATCATTGCATCCAACCTCCCTGCCAATGCAGGAACACCTAGGGCGTGCCACACAGGAACATAACCAGGCGGGTCTTGAAAGTGGTCTGTCACTCACAGTGAAGAAATTTTTCCTCGGGTTGAGGTGGAACTTCCTGTGTTTACCATTACCTCTTGTCCTATCACAGGGCACCACTGAAAAGAGACTGTCCCCTTCTACTTGACATCCACCCTTCAGGTATTTGTAAACATTCATAAGATCCCCTCTGTCTTCTCTTTTCCAGGCTAAACAGCCCCAGGGCTCTCAGCCTTTCCTCACAAGAGGACTGTTCCAGTCCGTTAACCATCTTTGTAGCTCTCCACTGGACTCTCTCTAATATTTCCCTGTCTGTCTTGAACTGGGGAGACCAGAACTGAACACAGTACTCCAGATGTGATCTCACTAGTGCAGACAGGGAGGAGAACCTCCCTCGACCTGCTGGCCACACTCTTAATGAACCCCGGGATACTGTAAAGGAGGTATGTTGACTCAGGAAGCAAGAACCACCAGATGGTGTGTTGAATCAGGAAGCAAGAAGGAAAGCAGAGATAAATTAGACAGCATTCTTGGGTTGGAAAATGCAGAAATGGTGTGATTGTTTGTTGAAGGAAGCCAGACCCTGCATACAAAAGAGAGGGAGGGGATATTGGGGGGAGAGGGAGTTGATGCCTGGCCATATGAGTACTTTCTTATTTTATAATTGGTTTAGCAGCTGAAACAACAAGCCAAAATGTGACAGTGTTGGCCATAGTGCCCTGTTAGGACAGGGGAAGCTGCTTTCTCTAAAGACCACATTGCAGTTGATACCACACAAAGCAGTGGTCTCTGGGCTGAGCTTGGAGACAGGCTGGAAAACAGCTCCTTAGGCTTCAGGTTAAGAAGTGGGTGGAATTGAGACACACATTTTCCTGTCTTTTCTAAGCCTTGTGGTCAGGAGTTTTTCATTTCGGGTGTTTTGTAAAGCTCTGAGTTTCTCACTAGTATTTCTAAACTACTTGCAGACTTTGACTTATGAGGTGTTTGAATATGTATGGCATTTTGCATACATCCCTGGGCTTCTCCGAAGGTGTCACTATTGACTTGTGATAGGGCTGGTTTCCTTCCTGTGGAAGCTAAGGTGAGAATCTCACCCTGATGGAGAGACAAGATGGGGCTGGATGCTGATAGCTCACAAGAACTTCTGTTCTTCAGCTTAAATATGGGTTTAAAATGACACTTTAAAAAAATATTAAATGTCTCTGGTGCTGTTGTTAGGAGGGAGCTGAATATTGCTCAGAATAAATGCAAAGTTCAATTGCATCTTAACTAGATTTTTGTCCTTTTAATAATAATTACTCTAAAGTGAGTTTGTTGCTAAAGAGCTGTGCTAATTACCCTGGTCCAAGTCATCAATAGGAGAGCAGTAGTATGTACTGGGAGTGAAAGTTTACGGAGTTGGAAGCCCTGCAAAATGGTAACTGATTTCTGTTCTTGTCCAGCCTTGGTTGCAGAGGGATACCAGAGAGGAGGTGGTAATTTTGGTTTCTTTGATGTATGTGGCCTACGTGTAGGAAATGGAGACACCGTTCTTTTTGTGACAGTGGTTGTGCTTATGCTTGTCTCTGAACCCATGTGCTCTAGTAACCTAGAGATGGAAGTGTCTATCCCCTTTTCAGTCCTCTCACAGCTGTTCAGTTGTACACAATTTATCTTAACTGTCAGAAAAACTACAATAGGTTGAACTGTGCGTGAGCCGGGGAATAGTCTATTTACATAAGGAATGAGACCATTTGGGGGGGATTCCTGTTCAAAATATATTGTCCTCAATCATAACACCATAAAAACCTCTTGACAATCCCTAGATAGTAAAAGTAATGTGAAACTAACTACAGCTTAGAATGTTTCATGGAAGAATAGTAACTCTTGAAAAATAATGTTTACTTGTAAGATAAATGTCACTATTAGGAAGTAATTCCAGATGTGCGGTTATGGCAGAATGTTCAGTGAATTGCATTTAGAAGTAGCCAGTGAATTTTTTTAGAATGAATTCATTCTTCAGATGGTCTGAATAAAGCTGTTTGTTTTATATTGTCTGAGAAACAAGCAGAGCAAATATGGTTTATTTATGAAAGTAAATACAAAAGGTCTGACCCCTGGATATTGCCTTTGAAAATCATCTGAGAAAATACTCTTCCTGGTAGCCAATTCTTTCTTGAAGCCCCTTTTTTCTTTTTGAAGATAATGCCAAACCCCCCACCCTCAAATTACGCAATATATTTTAAAGAATGCTTTGAAATGAGGTGGTTTGATCTCCTCAGTCTCATGAAGTCTTGTAATAATGTATCAACTGCATAAGGTAATAGTGTGTTATATTTTTTGTCAATGAAGACAGAACTTTTCAGCTTCTTTGCCCGTTGTCGCGTGTCTGTGCTGCATATTTTGGGGACTGGAGCATTCAGTTTTATTCTATTCTGTTTACAACCATTGCCTGCCCAGGTGCACACAGTACCAGCACAGAAGTTTAGGAGAACAAGGATTAGCTGAGAAATCCCAATGCCTGTTTTCTCTGTTTTTTCAAGCCCTATATAAAGGCCACTTAGAGTCCATGTCTGACTTAAGAATTGTAATGAAGCTGGGACCTGCTGTTCTGAAAATGTCTTATCACTAGGCTTATGTTTATCAGTTTCTGAGAATGGGTCAGCTTGGAGTCCCCTGTACTAAGACTACTCAGGATGTTGACAGCTGAAACTCATGTTATGTTTGGGTCTTCACAGAAAACATTGTTCTTTTTATTAGGTTGTTATTTCAGTTTATGGCCAGGCCAGGATGTTTAAATTACAAAGGTTGTTCCTGCTGAAACGTGGGCTTTCTTCTGTCCCTGTGCTTTCTGCTGGTGTTACATATTCTATAGTGATTTCTTGCAGGGGTGTTAGTAGGTGCTTTGCTCATGAGTGCAGAGTGCTGCAGTAAGCGAATGGGATACAATACAACCGTCTCCGGCTTTGTGCTGACTACACAGTCAATAAAAAAAAAAACCCTCCTCAGAAAGTACTCGTTCAAGACATCCAGCAGTGGAGGTCTGACCAAATAAAACTATGGTATTGAGCAGCAGTTAGTGCAGGCTTAAAATAAATATATAAATGTATGTGCATTACGTATGTGCTCATGTTATATACACAGAGTTCTTTCAAGATGTGGCTTTCAAGTGTGGTGCTAATTTTATGGATGACAGATTATGCTCAAGGTCATTAATAGTAAATTCAGCTACATTAAGAACTCCAGAAGAATTCTGAACCATTTTTTTTCCCCATTACTCTCAGGGCAGTTGCAGGCAGTGCTGGCGTTTCTGAGTGTCATACAGGTACATCCATAACATAGAAACAAGATGTGCTGTTGAAGCTCAGCCCATGTGCTGGACCTCCATTTCTGCAAGCAAGAAGCCTGGAGGTTTCTTCTGGAGCTTGTGTTTATCTTCCCTCCCTGTTCCCAGAGGCACCAAGGGGTTGTAAATTGTTTTTCAGCACAGGCTTAATGTGGTGGTTGCACGTTATGTAGCTGGGTCCTTCTTTGGAAGGAGGCAGAGAAGTTTATTTCATTTCGGATTGACTTGTCACCTCACCGCAGCAGTGCTGTGCTGCAAGGTGCTTATTTTTATCACAGCGCAGTGTGCGTCTGCGACCCTTCTCTGCTGTCCCTGTGTTGCTGAGCCGCATCTCAGAAAAGGGAGCTCAATGTCAGCTTGTGAAAGAGACACCGCTTTTATTTTCAGCATCTGCAGAATCAGAGGAAGGATGAGGTTTTCTAGCCCTATAGGTGGAGGATAACAAGCCTATTTCATGCTAAATTTAGCTTTATCTGGGATAGATTTTGTTTATGTGATGCTCAGGAAGGGTAAGAGATGTGATAAAGCACAAGTTATAGTTGAATTTATTTTGGATCTGGTTATGTGTATGCTAAACAGAGATACAGAAATAAATGAAGTCTCATTGCTCATAGTATCTATACTGAAGTAGCATGTTGCTGCATCCTGATTTTTAGAGTCATTGCTTTTATTTTTGTAGTTTGAGATGATGCTTTTCCAGTGGCACATCTCCTCCTCTTCATTGGGCACTGATGAATACAGAAAGCTGAAAAGTTTGAAACTGATGCTGTAGAACAGTCTGATTCTGCCCATTGTTTGTACCACGGATATGCCATGGATTTAATTGGAATTAACCCTGATTTCTGCCTGTGTCCAGGAATCAATGGGAGGCTTTTGTCCAGGCTTGATAATAGATGAGGATCAGCTGGTGAATGCTGCTGTGCAGAAACGTTTGCAGTGAGAGTTAATCCTTTCTCCTGTCTTTGCTCCATCCTTCTGTTTGTTTGTAGCAGCAGAATCTGTCTGTCTGAGGAAGGACCCATCCATCCCCAGAACTCCCTGATGGAAAGTGTCTGCCTAGGCCCGTGCAGCAAAGGGGCATAATTTTTAAAGACCTTTCCCTGAGCAAGTTTTCTTCATATTCTTTCAGTTTGTTGGCAGCTTACCGTAACTAAAGCGATTTCTTCCCACCTTTTGTGAAGGTTGAATTGCTCACAAACAGGCGTCAGTAACAGCTTATGTAACAACCTCGAGTGTGGCTTGTTTCGCGTTTCTGTGCAAAACGAAGGGATTATTTTGCAAGTAAATACACGAGGAACCTTCTCATCCATGGTAGGGAACAGGAGAAAAATCAACCCGGCCTTTTTATCCGAGGACTATCTGAAAAATGAATGCCCCTGAAGTGCACGCGCACAGCGGCGGTAAATACGTTTGGTCCCCCTCGGTGAGCTGGACTGATGCATATCCTCGGCTTTCGACTGTGGGGCTGCTCAAGGCTTTCTGTTTCCCCTCCCGGTAGGGCTGCGGCGGTCCGGGGGGTGAGAAACAGGGGGCGGCTGCCCTGTCCTGCTCCTCCGCGTCAGCAGGTGGCACCAGACGGCCGGGACAGGGCGGGAAGGGCGGCCGCGCCTGCCGGGGCCCTGCGCGCCGCTCGCCCCGGGCTGCGCCCCACTCTGTTCCCCTCTCTGCCCCGCCGGCTGCCCCCGGTGAAGGTGGCTGTGGTAGGAGGAAACACCCATTCGCCCGCTGCGGCTGTTGGTCTCGCTGCTGAGGGCAGCTCAGGGGAGTCCAGCTGAGGCTCCCGCATCCGGGCCTGCGCTGGGCGGGAAGCGCCGGGCCTCGCCCTGCGGCGTCTACTGAGGTAAAAAACAGGTGCGGGGTTTGCGAGTCTAGGCTGTGACCCCGTGTCTGTTTTGCTATTTTAAACAGCCCAGGGGCTGTTTAACAACACTCTCATTCACAGGAGTGACAGGGAGGGAAAAAAACAGATGGCTTCACAAAGTGAGAGGTTTTCCTCAGACACGTATTAGAACATAATAATTACCAAAATATTTAACTGCTTTTTTTATAACGGTTGTATATTTATGAAGGTGAACTATGTGTTTGCTCCACAGGGTTAGGCCTTGGGTCTCTGAGCACTGCCTTTGGAGGGATTTGGTTAAGGAGGATGCAGCACAGCCGCCATTTCCCCCTCAGTGATGGGAAGAGCCTTGGAGCTGTGCTCCAAAACCAACGGCTGTTCCTACAGTATTCACAGCCTCTGGTTTAGCAGCCGTTTGTAACCTCCCTCCTCTTACCCCAGAAGGAGGTGTTAGGCTCTTTTATATTTAGTGCTAATAAGTACATGCAAATTCTGATTAGAAAACACTGAATATGCTAATAGTATCCGACTGCCTGAAAGAAGACAACCTCATGTAAAGTGTTGCATTGGTGGGCTATCATTTTGTTGATAGGGAGAGTTCAAAGCAATGCATCAGTTAGTTGTTTTTATCCAGATTAATTCATAAATTCCCAGCACCAGTGACAAATTCAGCATTTGCATGTGACCAAAGAAGTATTTCTTCAGTTCTATGTTAAAAAGGCTTCTGCTGATCAAATGCTTGTGATTTTTTTTTTTTTTTTTTTAAGCATTTACATTTTTTAAATCCGGTTTTGCAGCATTTTTGTAAAGGTGTTGAGGTCTTATTTCCACTCAAGGTTTTTCTTAGCAGAGTTCTCCATGGCTCCATATGCTTTAGCCAACATTCACAGATTTATAAAGCTGACAGGCTGCTTTTGAAAACAACAGTTGTGAAAGTATCTTACTGCCCCATTTCATACATGTTCCATTTTGTGTGGAGTTGAACATGACAGTTTTGCGTATGTGTGTGCAGCAAAGCTACTGGCTTGAAATCTTGCTGTTGTGAAGTACTTCACTTTTTTAAGAAGCGTTCAGTTGCTTTCTGAAGGACTAGTTGGTACCTAACCTTTAGCTCAGGCTTTGAGTAAAAGCTGTTGATTTTTGAAAACAGAAGTCATGTGCTTGAATTTTATTACTTTCTTCCAATACATGTATGTGTCTAAACTGTTATATGTATTTTTGTTTTACAGAGTTTTTTTAAGAAGAATCTGATGGTGAGAACAGGTTAAGACGACTCAGGATGACAACAACAGTAGCAACAGATTATGACAATATTGAAATCCAGCAGCAGTACAGTGATGTCAACAACCGCTGGGATGTCGATGACTGGGACAATGAAAATAGTTCTGCTCGACTCTTTGAACGATCCCGCATCAAGGCCCTAGCTGGTAAGCACTCAGCACATGAGCAAAGCTCTGATGATGGATGTATGTGATAATATGGGACACTCTTTGTCTTCAGTGCCTGCACCTCATTGGTAAACTAGAGCTAAAAGTTTTCTGAGGTCAAGTCCAGTTTGACTTGAACCATTTTTGAGATTTTTGTCCGTTGGCATCAGTGGGATGTGATGGCCTCATGCTGCTTTGCAGGATGTGCTCATACATGACGGTTTGCCAGCACTTGTGAGATTTACTATGAAGGCTGCTTTGGTGTAAGCACAGGAGACCAGAGACTTCATCTGTATAATATTATTATTATTATTATTATTATTATTATTATTATTATTATTATTTT
>JAAGNO010015585.1:0-25216 GCA_033439905.1 Ceryle rudis
CAGGTCATCAGTAAAGATGTTGAATAGAACTGGGCCCAGTACTGATCCCTGGGGGACACCACTGGTCACCAGACACCGACTGGATGTGGCCCCATTCACAACCACTCTCTGTGCCCAGTTGTCCAGCCAGTTTTTCACCCAGAGAATTTTATTTCAAGAATTTCTGAGTATTATTTCCTCCTGACATTGTTATTGCAGTTGTTCTACTATGTTTACTTCTGTAGAGTGGCACCTTATTACCTGACTGAATTGAAATATGATGTCCTGAGTGGTCCAGAGCGCTGTTTCTGACATGGTGTTTCTCAAAACTGCTGTCAGTAAAGTCTGTTTACTCTGATGTGACAGAAGATTTTCTAGGGCTGTTCTTTGCGAGGCAGCGTGGCACAAGGCGTGGTGTTCCAGCTTCTGCCTGTATGACTGGTATTTAAAAATTCAATTTGCTCTGTATAACTTTTGGCTTACTATTACTGTACAGCTGGTAAAAGCTCTAATGTTAAGCTTTTGCAGAACATAGTTGAAACATTTTATTAACTTTGTTGAAGTTTATTTTCAGTAGTTTATTTTCAGTAGTTACTTGCAGAATGGTTCTTAGTTCAAGCTCATTTTAACCTGTTTACAACCATTTTATTTCTCGCTTATTACCATTCTTTTCCTATTTCTGTTTCCTACTGCTTGGATATTGATATGATATGTAGAAAAAGGAAATCATTGAAGTAATTAAGAGTTTTCCTTGAGCCAGCAGATGGAATTGTGCCCTTGTTACTTTCACGTTTTCGCATAGTTTTGAAATCTTGGGTTTCAGCATTTGGCTATTTGGAACGGAAGCACTGCATAGAGGTGTTTATTTTGTTCAAAATGATTACTGTTGAATCTTAAGATCAAAATTATCTGTGCTACGCTATGTAGTTGTAAAGTGAGTCTTTATCTTGTTTTGCACTGTAACGAATTTAACCTAATCTACCTTTTGACAAGTGAATGTTTATCTCCCATTTATGTGGAGAATGATGAACTTCCGCAGTACTTTCAGTATTGGGACCATAATTGTTGTCAGTTTGTAAAAAACCCCCAACAAACAAAACAGTTAAAACCCCTGAAATCAGTGTATAAGGTGACTAGACTTGCGCTTTGGCTTGTAAGCCAACTTGAAGCTTGTAGTCATTTGGGTGAGATCTAAGGGAGCAGGGAGGGGGGATCTTAGCAATTAATTGAAGGCTTCTTCTTGTGCCCAGGGGAGGGTGTGTTTAAGTTCCAGCATGAATTAATGCTTCCTGAGTTAATTGGAATGGTCTGAGACAGGGATAGGGTCTATGCAGCTAAATGTACCTCACTCAGCATCCCAGATTAAGCAGTATAAACCCTGTTGGGGTAAGCATGGGAAGAGGACGTCCAAAATTCACTTAACTTTTGTGTAACCACAATAATGCTCAGGTCACATTGCTTTATGCATGCAGTAGCCTCAAATTTTAGATATACATGATGTGTAGTTCCACCCAAAGCCATAGTAGTTTCTTATCATGTGAAGATACTATTTTGAAAGAGAAACTAGGCCAGGGGCTGTATACATAGGGACCAGTGGCTGAGACAGTAGTAAAGGAATATTCCAGGTTTAGTTTCCTGTTCTCTACAAGGCTGTCTGAGGATAAGCTAGGTGGGTTTGTCTCTCTTGGTACTGGTTTGAAAAATAGTTCTAATTTTGTCTTTCATACATTGGATGCTAAGTGTCTGAACAGTCATGAGGTTCACTAAAAGAAACCAGCACAGGTAGCTCAGTATATCCCCTTTAAATAAGGGGTTTCTTTGATTATCTTACAGCAGAGTATAGGGTTTGACAAACAGCAGCAATGAAAAAAATAAGTACATTTTTAGATTTAGTAGATTTTAAAAATCCTTCTGGGTGTAGAGATCTGAGTTTCTAGTGCTGATGACTTTTAATTGATGTTTTATAGGAGCAGTTTACACTGACCTATCATGGCATCCAACAAATTTGTCATTAAGGTAAGTAAAATAGCACAACTTTTATTAAATAAGTATGTAACATACTGTAATAGAATGTGTGTACATTGATTTTGAAAGTTAATGAAGAGCTGCATTCTTCAGGCTTCTGGTCATAGTAGTGTATTTTGTATCAGCTTTTCTCTCTCTTTCGAAACACTTTTTTCACTGCTGTATTACGGCAGAGTGTGTCTGAGGTCAGCTGAAGATTAAAATCGTGGAACTAAAAGTGATTAGTTCAGTTAAAATTAGAAACCACATGGATACTCAAGAAAGCGGTATATTATGCGTACTTCCTATACAACTTAAGAGTTCCTGGTTTAAGGCATAGCAATGTTCTTAAACTATTTATCACATTTGACTCTTTTGCATCTGTTTTTTCGCCTTTTCCCCTTTTCAGGGATTAGTTCTTTCAGTGAGTAAAACACCATTGCAGTTTATTTTGCAGTCTCTGGCTCTTGGTTGTGTATCTGAAGAGAGCAATGCCTTTCAAAACAGTCTAGGAAACATAGCACTTCATAAATCTTCTACCATATCTATATCAGTTTATCAATAAATAAAATTATTCAGTAAGAATTTTGAAACTTTGTCTTTAGGATCATCTGTCTTGTTTCTGTTTTCCTATATGTCTGGGGTAGTTTAGGTAATGCATGCTTTTCAAAGTGATTAGCAATACATTATTGTCTTGGAAATAATTTTTCCAGGCATTTTCTAAACAGAAGAAACTTTTTCTTCTGTGGATTAGCTTGGGTTTTCTGAAGGGCAACTACAAAAGCCTTCCTGACTGATCAGGCTGTGGAAGCTGTTGAAATATGGTTTTGTGGGTGACCAACTTGGTCAACAAGTGGACCAAACATTATTTTTGTGTGTGCTATGTGCTCTTTTCCAAGGAAAACTGCTGTTGTTTAGTGGGACATTTGCTTTAATTTTTTTACTATTTAACATATTGTAAACCTTAATACGATCATATCTATGCTATTCACTGCTTCTAAATTGATATACAAGTTAGGAGGAAGATATTTGATTTTGAGCACACTTCAGCTGATGCGCTGAATCTATATGTCACTGATGTGGGTAACAACAGGAGCTGAGGCCAAAGACGTTGTTTTTCTGAGCTGAAAACTCTTGCTATCATCGATATTAATGCAAGTGCCCAAGAAAACAAGTGGTGTAAATTGAAATACCTTCACTAGATAAGAAGCCTTAAGATACTTGATGATGGACCTGCATGTTTACAGCTTTTCTGATTCAGCAGAGACACTTTCCTAGTATGCAGCATGTACCCTGGCAATCACTAAGTCATTTAACATCACTGTCCTGAGCAAATGGGTAGGTTTTCATTGAGTACACCTTTGTAGGTAAGCAATATCACAGATAGGGCTTTTGAGAGCGCCGATGAGGTATGACTGTTTTCTTTCTAATGGCATTTGAGAAATAAGAATGTTTTTGCAAGTATCAAATGCTGAAAATTAACTTTGCCTTGACTAAAATGTATCAAATATATAATGTTAATATGTTACAGGCTGATTGGAATTTGCTTTATGCAGAGATGCATAACATTTTACTTGCTAGATCGGGGATTCTGTGTGTGAATTTTTGCTTCTTTACAATCACTGAACTTGTATTTAATATGAAAATTGACGCCATAAGGACTGTTCGACTTTCAAATACATTTTTCGAGGAAGATCCCTGTGCAGAAGATTCTCCATTAAAAGGCAGAAAATATTCTCACTCCCTTCTGCGTGAGGAGTACAGAAAAGAACGCATTCTTACTTTCAGGTTCCTTGTGCTTGAAATTGATTTATTCAGTCTGAATGCTTTTCATGCATGCCTCATCTTCTACTTTTCTCACCCCTACTTTTAAGATTCTGGATTCTGTAAGCATGTGTATGATATTCTTTTTGTTAAGAGAGCAAAAAGGACAACTTATCAATCTTTCAAGTCTTAGCAGACCTGAACGTAATTAAGAGAAAACTACCGATAATGTGTTAAATGGCTTTGCTTCTTAACAGCGCACGTGTATTTTAGATGAGCTCTGTACCTCCGATGTAATGGTCAAGTATTTTCAGTAGAGGGAGCAGTTGGCCTATTTTTGACAGGCGATCCTCAGCTTGGTTTTACGGGCAATTAAAAGTGATTGAAATAAAATAGCTGATGCCATAAAATAGCTTTAAACCCTAATACAAAAATGACAGTTAGGTCCTAAACACACTTTCTTCACTTGCCAAGTGGCTGGATGCCTTAGTGTTGTGATGTGTAATAGATAATATTTTATGCATGTTGATTTGATCAGCAATTTTCAATTGTAGGAAATATTGTTACTTCATAAAGCGCTGCATGGTAAAATACCCTCAGATCTGAAAAAAAAGGCGTATGAATTTAATTAAACTTTTTGTGCATGTTGCTAAAATATTTTACTGCTGTTCTGAGAAATAAATCTTAACTTTAACTGGTGAGGCTTAAAGCAAAATCATGAACTCTATATGGATTTGAAAAATTATATCACCAGGGCCTTGTTTAAAACTTTGGACAAAGTAGAAAGAATTGCGCTTCCAGAATTGTGTAAATTTAACTTTATTCGTGCCAAACTGCGGAACTAAATATAGTAACTTTTATGGCTGTAATAGAAAAATTTCATTTACTGTTTTCTGCAATTCGTTCATTTGCCAACGACTGAAGCCTTTAAGTTGTTACTCTATTTCAATAGCTCAGCTCAAAGGGAAGCTTTTTTTACTTTGCTGTTTCCTACTTTGAGAAATTAAGAGCTCTGTTCTGTCTCGGATTTGGAGGCCTTGGCCAGCATGTATCTTAGATTAAGATAACTATAGTTTCAATGTTCCCTCTAGTCATCCAGCATGTTCTGCAAATGATTTTTCAGCAGTGTTCCTTGTTATCAATTTAAATGATTGTATGCTGGAAGTGTATATGAAACTTTTGGACAAACTTTTTTGGTCTTTTATACTGCAAACTTCTTGATGTAAATTGCAAGTTCCTTTGAAGCAGTGAGTGTATTTTTGTGTTTTCTGTTGGGAACAAAGATGGAAGTGCTGGAAATGATTGAACAGAAAAATGACAGTTTGGCTGTAATGTAGTCCATTTCCCCCTTCATTTTGCTTGTGTATGCATCCTTCACTTTTTTTTACGTTGACGTTTCTTAATGTAATCATTAAGATACTGATTTATAACCAAAGGCATCTTAACTTCTGTCTGTCTTTGCATATCTTAGAAGTGCTTCATGGAAGAAAGTGTGCATGGAAAGAATGTTGATTCTAGGCCCTACCAATAGGCAGAAGGAAATGGCAAGATACCTTCCTGTCAGACAATGTGCTAGTCTGTACTTACAGCACTGTACGGGTCATTTTAGGGTATGCATGCAGAGCTGTAGAAGGTATTGTCTTTGATCAGTTTACTTTGAAGGAGCCTCTTTTTATATTTCCAAGTGTGTTTCAATTTGTTAGTAAATGTCTAGTGTTAAAGCTTCACCATATCTCTGGCTTTTCCATTGCTTTCTTTCGGTTGAAATGTAATACAGTGATAGTATGGCAACAAAGATTTCTGTATCAGATATGTCTGTTGGGATAATTCTTAGGTGACATGTAAGTGGCCAAGACAGATTAAAATTCACATTTCTGTGAAATGTGTCCATTGAATTAGCTAACCACTATTTCTGTAAACAGTTCACTCTGTGAGAAAGTGGTGTGTTTGCTGCTTCTTGCAGGTTGTTTGGAGGGGGGAGGGAGAGGAGTCTGTTTTCTTACCTAATTTTTAATTTTTCTCTGATTCCGCATAATGAATAATGAAGGATAGTAAATGCATTTTACTGTTACGTTAAGTCATATTCAAATGCATGGAGTGATCTTAATTGAAGAGTGAGAATAAGGAATACCATTTGTGTTTAATTTTTTTTTTTGGTATATTGCAACTGCTCAGAATTACTAGACTGGTACTACAGATACTTTTCTTTTTACATGCATAGCTTTGAACTGTTCAGCATAGCAATTTCTAATTTGAGAGCTAGAGTTTCTTTAGAGTGCTTAGTTAAAAGAATAAATATATTTTCTAATGTCCAGTTCTTTTTCCTAGTTGCAAAATGCAGTAATTTGTATGTGAAATTCCTGTAGTTGGAGTACTTAGTGTATTTCTATTGAAACATTTGTAAGATTAAGTTTTCTACAATCAGAATTTTTCAAAGCTCTCCAAACTGATTCAGGTTTGTTGAATTTTATGTGCACTGGCTATTCTTATATTTGCTCTTTGGGTCTGCAGTTAAGAAATAGCTATATTAACCATTTAATGGTGGTTTTCTGGGGATGGTGTTCTCCTAAAGCAACACTGCTCACAACAAAGATAAATACAGGTGGCTGGAATTATTAACAGGTAGTATCATACGTGTCACTTGGCTGGGATGTTTTGTTTCTGTACAAATGGATAAAATATGATACTTGACTAAAAGGGCTTAAATGTCTTAAGAAGATAACAAAGGACCTGGGGGGAAAATATGGCTTAAAATAGGAAGTAGAAAACAGTAATAATGGATGGAGGGGCATCTATTTAGTTCTGTTTCTTAACTCTGCATTTAATTACCAATTTCATGGGAGCAGATACAGAATGACTAAAGAGATGAGTAAATATGTTCCAGAAGAAAGAAAAGAGGAAGTTGGGAGGTAGAGGGGGGGAGGAAACTTAAATGTACGGTCTAATTCTAAACCTCCTGGAGTCAATGGAAGTTTCCTCACTGACCTCAGAGGATTAATTTTCAAGCCTAGGGAAATGATGAGTGGATGAAGAGTTGAGAGATTAAAGTGTTAGCAGAAAGAGAAAGGAATAGGAAGCCAGAGGGATAAACATCAATCGTGCAAACACTGCATTCATAGGGATCACTTCAAATAAGGAATAAAAAAATAGTTCAATTTACTTTTTGGTTTTTTTTCAGATTCAAATAGATTAATCTGATTAGTTTTAAAAGTTCCAGTTGTGCCAGAAAATGAGGCTTTTGCTATTTGTAAGCACTGTACTACTGTGGCAGTGGTATGCAATTCTAAACATACACAATACTAAGTGATACTTTCTTTTTAACATAGAATTAATTCAGAAGTGTAATCTTCATGATAACTGCCACATGCCTTATTTCTGCCTAACACTACCATATTTTACACCTTCTTCTGGTCCCTGGAGATCTTGATGGGACTGCCTCCTTGACCCTGGAGTCCAGCAGTTAAGGAAGAAGGGATGGGAAACTTAGAAGCAGACTTCAGTCTCTGAGTCGAGCAAAACATCAGGGCTTAGCAGAGATACTGTGTGGGGTCACTGAATGTCTTTAGGTCCTGGGAGAGGCTTCAGCTTGCACTGTAGGTGAAATTCTTCAATTCTTTCCAGTGAGTTCAGATGGAGGTTAGTGGGCTAGGAGGTAAAGGGATCCATGCTTCATAAAGTACCTTGTAATGTCGTACCCAAACAGTTTAATGGTGAAGTGGTACAGATTTTGTTCTTGCTGTTAGTATCATGAAAATGATAATATTTTCATGTTGTTTTGTGTGGCCTCTCCCCACCCTGGACAATGTAGATGGATTGTGATATGTGGAAGTTATCCGAGTATTTGATAAATGAGTGTGTTCTGACTGGACTATGGAGTTAAAAGAGAGAAGAGAGACTTTTGTTCTTAATGTTTCAACTATGTGGTTCACAACTTCCTTAAAAGGAGTCTGGTTTTAAGAGAAAAAATATTGCTTGTTTTCAATTCTCAAATAAAAACTTAGTTTCTGGACATTTTGTGTTCACTGCAACACTTAGTCAACTGTGACTTGGCAGTATTTTACTTGAGTCAATAGCCAAACTTTTCCTGAAATAATGGTACCGCAGGACGTGGTGCCCTATTTCAGTACTCTACTACAGTCATTGCTGAGCATGAGCACTGATGATGCTCAACTATTGTGAAAACCCTTTAAACTGCTGATAAAATGATGACTCATGGTCACCTGATGAAAACAGATTCATTACCATGACTCCAGAAACTTTAGATCCGTGTGTTTCACTTCCCACACCAGTTCTTCTAAAAGGGATGATGATGCAGTTATTTTCTAACAGTTGACAGCTGCTCAATTAAACTGTGACAGTGTGGTTGGCAAAATCTATTAATTCCAGACTTTTTTAATAATAGTTTAAGGAACTAAAAATCTGTATGAGCTGTGAGGAAGTCACCAACATTATTTGCAGTGTTACTTGGGGTGTTTTCTAATCAGACTATATAACTTAGATTTCATTTACCACTGCTGAATTAAGTTCTTTTTATGGTGGATCTGACCCAAACCTCACCGAAGTCAATGAGCCTTTGATCAGAGCCTACAGAAGTATATTGGTAGGACTCTGTAGCTTAACTAAGGACATAGTAATTCATTTCATCTACAGCCTGCCTCAGTTCTATTTATCTGTCTTTTTTAAAAGCAGTCTGTCTGTAATGTCAATGTCTAAAGAACTTAGGTTGGAAAAATATTGAAAATATTAAAATAACAAAACATAACCCAGTTTTAATTGTAACATGAAAAGAATAAAATGAAAACTCCTGCGTTGACAGCTTGTGATTACCTAGGGACTGTGAAAAGATGGATAAAGTGAAATTAGAGTAGTGAACAAGCATTAAATTAAACTTTACATGTGTATGATTCTATGTTAGAAAGCAGAAAAAGGTTCTTAACAAGTAATTGAATGTAGGATAGTGTGGGATGGTACATTCACTCTTAAACAATCAGCAGTTCCACTGGTGATTTTTTTTTTTTTTTTAAATCTTCTGCTCATTTCCCTCTTTTGACTGAAATACTTCTGTCTTGAAATGCTGTGAGACACCATGCTTAAGAAAATGAAAATATTATTGAGTGATTTTAAATGTGTATGTTTGAAGCCTTTGCTGGTTATTGTTGGGGTGTGCATGGGATCAGTATAAAAAATGTTCACTCCATTTCTGTTTGGTTTTGTTTTCTTTTTTTTTTTTTTTTCCTGCTCACTCATTTCGAACTTAATAATTAACATTATCTATTTATTCTGTGCTAAAAACTGGGACTCAAGTTTGAAACAGAATCATCTGATCAGAATTGAGTTTTAAGTTCGTGTATTAAAAAGAAAAGGTAGAAACAAGGTATATTTCTTAGATGCTATAATATCAGTCATACAAACTATGTCAACAAATTGCATATGGGAAAGTCATAGCTTATTTGTTGTTTTTTTTTTTTTTTTATCCCTGAGCCAGTCTCCACCATTTTCATTACCACAAGCAGTATAGTAATGAAGAGGCAAAAAGTTGCAGGTTTAATAGAGAAATTTAGTAATAATGTCATAAATACATTTGGAAAATGACATTGAAGCAGTATCTTAATTGACAAAAAAGAACTCTTGCTACAGAGGACAAGTTCTGTAGAGTCCATGTTCTAACCCTTCTGCTGTTGTATAATGTTCTATCTTTTTTTTTTTTTTTTAACAGAATCTGATTAATTTTGCTTTTGTATGGTATTGCCTGGCCAAAGCAACAGAAACAATAAACACCTTTATGTAATGAGTAAAAATCAGATTAGCGGTATAGGTTCATTTAGTCATACAAAGAAATGATGAAGGAAGCTGGGACTTGCCAAGCCATTCTATCTACTGCATATCAAGCTAAACTATTATTTATTCCTCTGCTTTGTAGAATGCAGTGTTTTTAATGAGGCCTACACAATAACAAAAAACTCTACCTTCTTACTACAAAACTGTAGATGAGAGATTTCCAACTTGAGAAAGTAGCAAAGTAATGCTTTGTGGTCTAGATCACATGTAGACAGTTTTGAACTGAAATCTTGAGTGGTTGGAGTGTTTCAAGACAATCTTTTCCTGTTGGCTGTGTACACTTTGCTAGGGAAGTAGGGTCCATTTATGAAGCAAGTGTTATCTTTCTTGGTTTTGTGCTTTCTTGCCTTTGCAACTTCTTTCCTTAAGGTTGCTTTGGTGTTTCTGTTGTGTTAGGTAGATCCTCTTGCATGAAATCCTGAATCTGCAAGCTTCAGCAAAACAAAGATTTTACTCCTTTTTTGATGTCACTTTCCATGTACATATTGAATAGTATTAAAGTGGAGAACCACTGTAAAGATGTTGCACTAAATACACATTGAAGAACAGTTAGTTGTTAGTCTTGAGGGAGAGTGAGGAAAAGAGCAGAGGTAATGAAGAATGGCTTAATACCACTGGTTTCCACGTGACCAAATGTGACATAGCTGCAGAACGTTTTCTCTGCGTTTTTGTACTGCTCGTGACTCTATCCTTATTTTGCTCAAATAGTGAGTGCAAAATGAAGCTCTGTCCCGTGTGCAAGATTCACTTTCAGTGGCCCTGCTTAATCTCCAGGAAGCAGTAAGGTGCCTGATATATCTAACACCACTCAGCTGGTGAAACAATAGTTTATATAAGACACAGTTAAATACAGCCTTTCAAGTTCAAGCCAATATTCTCCTATTTTAAACTCAGCGGGTCGTCTTTGTTCATTGAATATACCAGTGATTTAATAGCACTCATAATTAACCAAATATACATGGTTCTGGTTTATCCTGCTTTGTATCATACAGATAAAGGCTGATAGAAGTGTATAGCTCTGAACATAAAATATTTGCTGAACTAAAGAGTTGGGAAAGAGCTAAGTCTTGGGCCATTAAAGAGGATCTGTTCAATGCCAAGATCCTAGGATTTGACAGTTGGTAGTGTCATGCAGTATGTAACTTTTCCTTCTTTATTTTGACATTCCTATGGTAGAAAAATAGGAAGGAGAATACTAGAAGTAGCGCTACCATAGTGTGCTGTCTTGCCATAGTAAGGTAATCTTCAGTACGAGAAAACAACCTCATGAAGAGTTATTCCCTTGGTGGTATTGTCTGTAAGTCTCTGATTCTTACTTTGCTGGGTGTTAAACTGTCACATGGTCGCAATCCACGTCTCAGGGAATTTACAAACAATTTAGATGATAGGAGTAAGTCTGACACATCAACAGTTGAAAATGAAGGTCACAATTTAAAAAAGCAATCAACCAGAACACATTCATGCCTCAAGCGAGCGCTGAGTAATGGGTCTTTGTAGTATAATATGAAATAGACCGAAGAGCAGTGACTGGTGATTAAATTGTCACTGGCTGCTGTGGACATCCCAGCAGCAAGAAATCTTACAGGAGGATTTGGAATAAAAGAACATTGGCTTTATTCAGAAAATTGTTAGAATTCATCATTAGTTTTAAATCTTCAATTTATGCATCTTTCAGGAAACTGATTTGAATATTTTATTTTGCTTATTCTGTTTGGTGAAAACAGAGGGTGCTGATTAGAGAAGATTTTAAAAGACTTAAAAACCATAAATATTAGGGATAGTATTTCTTTGCCTGTGTGCCTTCTTCACCCTGATAATTGGCAGGAATTGTGACTTGATTTACAGAATGTTTGGAAGATAGAACTAGGGGTGCTTGCGGATTATGAACTGAAAAGATATTTAATTACTGATGCCCAGCATCTTCTACATAGTTCAGGAAACGTTTGGTTAATTTCAAGACATTTTCTGGTTTATAGAGGCCTATGTTATTAAGAATGTAGGAACAGTTGGGATTTAGTCTGTTTCTGTGAATTCCTGTTTGAACTATCGTGCAAATTTTGGCAGGAAAAAATCCAGCCACGAAGAATACAATTAAAAATATTGTTCAGAAGTGAAATGATATTCAGGTATCATTAGAACCTGCCCTTTTGTTAGAGTATCTTTCGCAAGCTTCAAGAAATCTCACAGTACTTCAAGTTGTGCACCTAGAAAATCCCTTAAATCTCTGATGTTGGTAGCCAGCATTGTGATAGGGTGAGGCAACTGTTAATTTATGTACCGTTATGAGACAACATTCCTACTGCAAGCAGAGAAAATGAAGGTGGCAAAATACAATTACCGGGTTTGTAAGTTGGCCAGGCCATTGGATCTGTAACAGAGTGTTACAGATGCCACTGGTGATCGCAGACTATTAAAACATAACACAGTGGGCTACAAATTCAAAACTAGTTTAGAAGGAGAAGATAATTCTAGAATTACCAGTAGCATTGCTCATCAAGTTCCTTGGAGAGTCATGTGTAAGCAGAGCCTCACTTCATGTGCTATTGCTCTGCCAGTTTGGTGTTCTGCATTTCTATGGAGATATTAGGAATAACAGATTGTCCAACATTTCTGCTTTTTTTTTATGAAGAAGCAAAAAGTGTAGAATTTCAGTGTCACCATTAACTCTCAGTAGCTGTAGGCTCCTACATGAAGTGTATTGAAATGATGCCTGAATACTAATACAGAGCTGCTCCTGGAATAACTTCAGCTTGTGTCCTCCTCATCCTGAGTACTTCTATTCCACGTAGGAAGTGGTTGTGTGCTTAACACCAGGCTTTACCTCCATAGATGCCAAGTGACTTTAAATTGATGCAAGTGATAGTTTCAGAATAGGCAGCATAGTGATATTTAGGTGGGTAAAGATAAGCTTGTTCACCACGACTACCTACTTTATAGTAGTGCCCACCTCAGAATCTTCTCTGCTGCTGCTGATTGTCATCATATTGGTACATGATTTTGAAATACTGCTTTTTTCTCTTTGGGTGGCCACATAGATCTAGTGGTTAGACCTCGATCAGCAAGTGGCATTTCTCTAATTTGACCATCTGCAAATCAGTTCAGTGATCCTCAAGATGTTTTAGATCCATTCCCTTCTCAGTAATAGTTTGGATCTCTTCAAAAAGTCAGTATACTATCTGTTTAAATGTTAAAGTAGTAAGAGACCAGTACATAAGTATTATAATGTAGTTTAAATGTGATGCTGTTATCTTACTAATGTGGTGAAAATCAGCAAGGGTTTTTTCAAGGGCTCGATCTGTTGTGGGCTGTTTGATGGAGATTCCCATGTATTTAAGGTGAGGATTCCAGACTTTTCCAGAAAGTGAAAAGATTGTGACAGTTCTGTTCTACAGGAGCTCATTCTCAGCAGCAAGCATCTCCCTTGCTTTTGATTTGTGTTTATAGCGGCATCTTACAGAGACTCATAAATTGGACAGAATGAGGGGAACAAGGTGTGGAAGGTTGGTGTCCTATGGGTGGAAGCAACTTCAGGATAAGCTTTCACCTGTATAACTGCTGTTGAATAGGAGGCATGTATGCTTGACTTTTTAAATTGCAGATAAACGTCATATTATAAGCATGGAAATGCAACAATGTACTATTAACATTCTAAGGAACATACTGCACATGACCAGGTAATGGGATTGGAATGATTATGCTGCTGTCTAAACAGGAAGAAAATCTGTCACCAAATACTTGTGTATTCTTCAGGTTCCCTCAGTGACTTCCATGGGAAGCTTCTATAATCTGGCTTTATGCAAAATGTGTTTTCTGGCCTTTCTTTGTTGTTTGCAGCTGTCTTCAAGCAAAACATTAATGTTTCTGAACTAGAGAAATAGCTGAATTTTTACAAATAATTCCACTCTGAGGAAATGTGTAGCATAAAGCTTTATTTTGTTTAATAATAATAATATTTTTTAAAAAATTAAACTCTTTATGTTGAAGAGTCCACTCACGGTGCCATACAATTCTTACGTTCCTCCTGTTACAGCTTGATCTGAAGAGTTTTGGTCTGGTTGGCCAGTGGTATGGAAGCAGCAGGCTTCTGTAAAGAAAAGGCTTTTCCATAAACAGAAGGTTGCGTCACGTTAGGGATGGAGGCAGCGGCTCTCAGGCCGTAGGTGCTGGCGCTGGTGCCCCCGGCGGGGCGAGCCCGGGCCGGGTGAGGCTTCAGCACCAGGCCCGGCCGGGACAGCGGCTCCGTCCGCTCCGGCCCGCGGGCCCCTGCGGCCGGGCGGGCTCCTTGCGCCAGCGTTCAGGTGGGGGTCCAGTACCGCGGCTGGGTTTATTCCTCCCTAGTACAGCTTAGCTAACTAGTGCAGAGAAGTGGCAAGCGGTGGTAGATTGTTTCAGTTCTGCCTGGTTACAGAGCCATCCTGCTGCCTTAGAGGAAACTCAGAAGAACCCCTTTCAAGGGTCATTTACTGTTTGTTTTTATAGTGAATTACCCTTCATACATACTTCTTTCTAACAACTTCTTGATCATTTCTCTAATTTGGGAAGTATGCTTTTAAAGACTTTCAGCGGTGTGTTTATTTTTCTTATATGCTTATGGAACGGAAACACAATCTCGTGAGGCATGTGTGTCCCAAATGGAATTAGAATGGTCCCATAGTGTTAATTCTGTTCATCCATTATATGTCTGAATTTTTCTCCTCTAACTTCAGTCCTATAATTTTGGAGAAGAAAGTACTTTGAAGAACCTTGCTTTCCATGCACGTATTAAAAATATCAGTAGGGTATAAGCTTATGGAAAACTTAATAGGCAATTTCTCCTTCCCCCTTCACCTTCCTGCATATGAACTTTCAGGGGTTTGGGGGACAAACAGAACCAGAAATCTGTCTCTGACCCTCTTACACCCACATTTGTGATAACAGCCTTGTACTTTCAATCTGTCTTTTTTTTTTAAATGAGATCATAGAAATCTCAACCATAGGTAGTGGGGTTCACAGGGAGATACTGGAAAGATAAAGGCCTCTGCTTTTCTTTGCTGGCTGTGAGAGGAAATCTCAGTAAGTGTGAAAGATAGTGAGAATTCTTGTATTGAGTGATGGAAGAAAATATGGATTGATACCGCATACTTTCTTTTTAAAATTGTGTGTGTATTGCTCGACATAGAATGGGAAGATGGGACGTTTGCATGCACTTTAGCTATGCCAGTCTTTAGATATGAATGTGTGCATGGTAACACCACTAAGTGATCTCCCTGTGTTGCAGAGAGCTTGCATCTTCTTTTCCCTGAATGGTTTCCCAGTGCTCTCCTCACTAAACCATCCGAGCAATAGGGCTTTGGATTTTCTTTAAACCAAAAAAGGTTACTGATAATTGCAGAAGATGTGTCTTTCGAGTGATTTCTAAATAAATTAGCAAAAACAATTTACAACAAAAGTTAGCTGTAATTTTTTTACAGAAAAAAAATTGCTAAAAAATTAGGAGATTAGAGATTTAAGACTTTCATGTACCAGAGCTGTGATGTAATAGTTACAATAGTAATAAATCATTTAGTACATCTTATGTGCTAACATGAGTGAAGTTACCATAATTTCAGGTTGTCTTGGTTATTAATGATGACGATGTTTGTTATTTTTAATGTCTTGGTTTTTTTTTTTTTACAAATTCTTTTCCTTGTTAAACAATGTAAAGGAAAGAGAAATTAACTTCTGTGAAATAGGAAT
Organism: Ceryle rudis; assembly: GCA_033439905.1. Taxonomy (NCBI): domain Eukaryota; kingdom Metazoa; phylum Chordata; class Aves; order Coraciiformes; family Cerylidae; genus Ceryle; species Ceryle rudis. The sequence continues at coordinate 15,301 of JAAGNO010015585.1, forward strand.
CCTCTGTTCACTTTTCGAAAAGCTTTGTTTCAATTTATTAATTACTTCTCTAAAAGGGGGTAAAGGCGTAGATATACAGCATGCTGTAATGCTCATTTTAAGAAACTTAAATCTCAGCGCTTCTAATCCTGGCAGTCTGGCATTCATTGTAAGTATAATAGGTTATTTCATGCTGCTTCTCTTTATGTTCGTGGTTATGATACTGAAATGCTAAGACCACACACAGACAACAAGGTCTCTAGCCACTTACGCATGTAAACAGTCTTGCTTTTTACAAAGTGGAAAAATATTTCTTGTGCAGTATTTTAACATGATCAGCATGTTAAGGCTCAATCCACAACTGTGTCAACATTTCTTTGGCTGTAACCATTAATTCTGTAGCCTCTTGATAATATGTAAAATGTGAAACTGGTTTGTTTACTACTGAGATTTGTCAGCAATTACTGTCTGCATTTAGCTTAGTGCTTTCAAATAGATAATAGATCAAAGAATTATTTTGCATCATCACTCTGGTTTTAGTAAAACAAAGGAATTTTTTTTTTCAGCTTGCTTTGGGCTCTTTAAAGGACCGTTGGAGCAATACATGTCATAAATATTGTTCTTATACCTGTTTGATGTTAGTAGGCGTGGGTACAATACATTAAATAAGATTCTGAAACTACTATTTGACGTGAATTTAGCTATAGAGACAGAAATGTACATCTCTTTCAGTGCTTGGTTATTGTGAGACGTGGCATGGCTTCAACATAGCTAGAGTTTTGAGTGTTGCTTTTTGGGGTGGGGGGTTTGTTGCCTTTTTCGGGGGGGTAGAGTTTGTGTGGGTTTTTGTTTGCTTGTTTTTTGCAGTTAACGCATTTTTTCAACATTCTAATTACCGTTAGGAACTGCAAGTGGGGTGGTCATGTGCAGTATTATCTAAGCACTGTCATCTTCATCACAAAGAACTGTGAAGACTACAAATTCTGATAGTGTTCTTCGTTCGTTTATAGTATGGAGCTAATAAGAGTAAGATGGCATAGAAACATTTTTATTAACATCTTATCTAGTCAAATAATAAATATTCGGGTTTATAAAGTGTCCTTTTTTTCCCTCTATTTATGAATCTCGTTTCAGCATATCTTTGAGGTTTTATAGATAACAAAAAACCCCAAACAAACCCCCAAACTTACTAGACATATATAGAGAACATTGGTAGGGCTTTTTTTGTTTGTTTACTTTGAAGTAGGCTGTATAATCACTAACTCAAACTTGCTACTGCTCCTGAGAAGGTTGCCATTAATTCTGTCATCTCCGGGGCACTTTGTTAAAAGATTTCACCTCATGTTTTCTTATATGTTTGTACAAATCTAAACTATTTGTTTTCCTACAAGTATTTTATTTGAGATAAATATAACAGCATAGTGTGAAATGCACACCAAAGAATTTAAAAATCTCAAAATACAGACAGAATTGCAATGAGGATGAGCTAAGTTATTGGAGGGAGATTTAGTTTTAGGAATAATCAGTTGACAGAATAGACTATTATATGAAGCTCTTAAAAGGCAAACCTGTATTTTTAAGGTCACTATTATAAAGTATTTAATAAATGTGTCACTATTACTATAGGAGGTTAGTAAAGCTTTTAGTCTGTAGATCTGTCTTTTCAGTTTTAAGACTTAAATGCTGCTTAAATTCTGTAACCATTACTGAATACCACTCAGACCAGAGGTGTTTGAAGTACTAAAATTTGAATGAATCTTTTGCCCAGTAAAAACCAAACATACCATTCTCCCAAACAGCATATGAACAAAGAATCAATGTATTTCATCGTTCCTGTTCAGCTGTCTGGCCCAGCTTCATTTCCTTTGATGGAAAAATGATAAATATATATTATAAAGTGAGGCAGCAAATGGTCTTTGTTAGTTAAAAACTAAATTCATAGAATAGAATCACAGAAAGACTTGGGTTGGAAGGGACCTCTAGAGGTCATCTAGTCCAACCCCCCTGCTGAGAGCAGGGACATCCTCAACAAGAGCAGGTTATTCAGAGCCTCATCAAGCCTGTCTTTGAATGTCTCCAGGAAATGGGGCCTCCATGAAGTCCCTGAGCAACCTGTTCCAGTGTTCCCCTACCCTCATAGTAAAGAACTTCTTCCTAACATCCAATCTAAATCTACCCTTCTCTATTTTAAAACCATTGCCCCTCATCCTATCACTACATGCCCTTGTAAACAGTGTCTCTCCAGCTTTCTTGTAGGCTCTCTTCAGATACTGGAAAGCTGCCATAAGGTCTCCCCAGAGCTTTCTGTCCTCCAGGCTGAACAACCCCAACTCTCTCAGCCTGCCCTCACAGAAGAGGGGTTCCAGCCCTCTGATACTTTTTGTGGCCCTCCTCTGTACCCGCTCCATCAGGTCCATGTCCTTCCTGTGTTGAGGGCTCCATTTTTGATGCTAGTTTTGTTTTCTAAAATTTTAGACATTTAACTTAAATTGTGAACTTGGTGCAAATAATTCTGCTATAGTAGTTGGAACAGAATATTTTTTCAGAACCAGTAGATCATCATCTGGCTGCATGTTATGGCATAATAAAGGAGCTCCTTCAAAACTATTCCTAAGCATTTTGTGTTTGGTTTTGTTTGGTTTTTTTTTTCCCTTCAGTGTCAACTGATAACATGTTTGGCCTCTTCAACATATATACATACTGCATAGTGTTCAAATAAAGTTTATTTATTAATGTTTATATTAATACATGTGTTATTAAAAGTTAATTTTTTTACTTATTTTGATAAATTTTGGACATGTTTACCATCTATGTGTTGTAGTCTTTTGAATGGTAGCAAATCACAGGCTGTAAAAGGTGACAGAGTTTTGTGGTGAACCCTTTGCCGCTGGTTTAGAAAACTCTCCACCAAGTTACACATACCTGTGAAAATCAATTTACATACAGTCCATAGATTCAATGTATAGCTTAGTAAACCCTCTACTGAGATGAGTCTTCTGTGATCTTAGTGTCCTCTGCTGGACTGCAGGTCAGAAAGGTGAAAAAGGAACCTATCTAATTTGAAAGTAGAGAAAGGATGGGATGTCTTAAAAGAAAACAAACGAGAAGAAAAACAAAAACCACACACACAAAAAAACCCTAAACCAACAAACCACAAACAAACTGAAGTCCACTGAAGATCCTTATTTTTTATGGGGCAGAGAATGGGGGATTCAGTTGGGTGAGGAATGCTGTTATGAGAGCAGTGGAGCAGGAAGGAAGAGGAAATTCATGGTGGACATCATACTAGAGCAGGGATGTGCAGGTAGTGTCAAACAGAGCTGAATTAGAAGGCTGGAAGAGGGCCATAGACTCCTGCTTGCCATTTGTTTTTCCAAAGTATGGGGCAGGGGGACTAAACCAGGAATTGGTAATGTCTTGATAATGAGATGAGGATTAGGACTAGTGAATGATATTCAGATTGATGGAAAATCTTGAGTGGCAAGCTTAATGGGTTGAAAGACGGTTTGAAATAGGGAAGAGATGAAGAATATTCAGATGCTGTAAAGTGTCATTTATGGGGGATGATGGGCACAGTTATCTGTTTTATAGCACCCTGGAAGGAGGACCTAAGGCCCTTGAAGTGAAACCAAGTTGCAAAATGTTTTATTATTCTCCAGTACTAATCCAAAGTAAGGATGATGCTTTACTCTGGGTTAATTGTATTGGTTCAATTGGTGGAGACTTCTGTGGTGCTTCCAATCCTGCTAATTTCCTTGTGGGAGTCAATGTGTCACCATATGGTAGATTTTTTTCCTTAATCAGTTTTCCGCCTCCCCTTACCAAGGTCGTATTCAGAAACTGTTCAACTTAACAAATCTAGCTGCAGTCATCTAGGAGCACGTGTGATGTCCTTGGCCTTTTATTGCAGTTTTTCTGGAGTATGCTGTGATTGTTTTTTACCATATTGCTGCTTCACTGCATTTTTTCTTAAAAGAGATGAATGATATCTGTGTAAGGCTGGAAAAATGAACTCTACATCAGTGTGGTTTTCTTACATAGGCAGGTCTGTAAAGGTGTGCTTAACTGGAATATAGTAAAATATTCCAGGAGTCCATTTTTCAAGACTTTGTTAGAAAGGTCAGACCTGTTTGTGAACATTTATCACCTAGCAATTCCTACTGGTAATCAGTTAATGGAGGATATAATAAATTTGGATAATCTCCACATCCTCAGTATAGGAAGACACTGCTTTAAAAAACCAAATCAAACTCCTTTTAAAACAGAAAATCTGTATGAATAGATGGGTTTTTTTCACTTTGATTTTATTATGGCGCTGTGTTCTACAGTGTTATAAAAGATCTATCATCTTATTCAAAAGGTGTGGATTTCTCTTAATGGCTTTTAAACAGCTCTTTATTTGCCTGTATGTTTAAAAAATGCTTTCTTGATAAAATTGCAGGGTTTTTTTTGTAGCTTGCTGTTTTTCATTGTTTTCTTAAGCATCCAATATAAAATATTGATCTGTGAAAGAGTTTTGACTGATTTCCTATCAATTAATTGGTTTATTATCAATTCATAACTTTTTTTGGCTTTTCATGATTATTCAGCTATTCATGAGTTATTGTGTAATTTCAATAAGATGTAAGCTCAGGATGGCTTTTTATTTATTAATTTTTAGTGGAACTACTTCAGAGTAATATTCAGCCAAATGAAGGAAGGTTGAAGGCCATCCTGAAAAACTTTAAAGCCAGCAAGATTTGAAGCATCTAGCACTTTAATCATGTGATAATAATTAATATTAATGAACTAAAATGTTTACACACCCTGGTCTCTAGTGTTTTCTTTGATGTTAATTACAGTAGCTTACATAAATTCATTCTTGGTGTCAGATAAGTAAGGAAATATTTCCTCTTCATTTAACTGTGTTGCTTAGCAACACAGTAGGTCTTATTAGTTGATTAGTAACATGTATTTTTGCTGTGTTTTCTATATAAAATACTTGCCTTTCTATCTCTTTAAAAAGCTCTGAGTGGACCTTTGTTACTAAGTTCAAGCAAATTAAAATCATCTAAAGATATAAATACATGGCTATATGTAAGTAAAATGAAGCTGAGCAAGTCTTGGACATGTTAAAGCAAAGGTTTTGTTGGGTTTTTTCCTTTTATTTTTTCTTTTCTCTTTTTTTTTTTTTTATTTTTTCTTCTTATCTTTCCTCTATTCCTCTCATTCTCTCTCCTTTTTTCTTTATTTTCTCTTTTCTCTCTCTCTTTTCTCTTTTCTTTTTTTCCTCTTGTTTTCTCTCCAGCCTCTCTCCCCCTTTTATGTGAACGGTACAAAATGGACAGTGAATTCCTCCTCATCTCCCCTGTCTTCATTCTCTCTCTCTCATTTATGCGGATGCTACAAAATGGACAGTGAGTTCACTTGTTCCTGTCTTTGTGCGCTCTGCATTCATCACATCCAGGAACTGTCATCTGTCGTGCTGTCATCTCTAGTTCTTCATTCCTTATAACAAAGACAGTTGTAAGGCTAGTGTACTATCAATTTCTGTAATTAAAAAATGAGCTGTTGCTTTCAAAGGGGTAATTCCCTCTCTATCTGTAAAAATATGTTTGGTTTTTTTTTTTCCTGTTGAAATGCATGGAAAACTTTTTTATTTTTTTTTTACTTAATTTATGAAGTGTACTGTTTCCTGCACTGGCTCTTTAAAAAGATGCAGACACATAGGGAATGAAAACTCAGCCACAGCAGTCTGACTTTGCAGATACTGTTGAAGATCCTTAGTTGGCACAGCCTTATCAGTCATTGTCTTTGGTAGGTGAGTTTTGTAGCATGAGAGTGTTCATCCTTTGGTTTTGCTCCTGTGATGTTCACACTTACAGTTGTATGACAGCTGGAGCTTTTATTAAATGATTGAAATCATGGTCTATTAGTCACATTTACCATCATGTATTTTAATATAAAATTCTGACTACTGGTGAGCATTACTTAAGTTCTATCAGAAATGTTATTGCTGTGTACAAAGAGGCCTTTCCATCTTGTCAACCTGTCTTTTTGAACTTTGTGGGTTTCCAATAACATGGGTACAGGTGAATATTGTAACACGAAGAAAATAAACTTTCTGACCTGTAATATGATCTGTCTATTGGAAGAATGCTTCATAGATGTGATTATCTACTGCCCTCAGAGGGTAAAACCCTGACACAGGATACTACTGTTGCATTGCCTTCAGAAGAAAGGGGACGTGTATTCTCTAAAAATGACCCTGAAGTTCATGGCTGAATGTCTTGAGCAAAATGCAGGTTGATTTCTGCTATTGAAGCTGACGGCAAAACTTTAAAAAAAATCTTAGAATTGCATGTTTTCTGGGGTTATTATTCATCTTACTCAACTGTTGTAAAAATTTAATCAGGAATGTGAAAACTTCTACGGGGCCTGCTTGTCTTTGCATATCCACAAGTCTGAAGATCCTGAAGGATGCATTTTGTCCTCAGGTAGAACAAATTGATTCTGAGTGTCTGTAAACCTTTTCTGCATCTATGCGGAGGAGTTACCGTGGCAGAATTTGACCTTGTCTTTTAAAATCTATTATTTTCCTTTGCTGCTACTATTGTTGGTGTCCTTTGTTTCTGTAGCTGAGACAGAAATTTATTCTTTTCAATAACATTTTAAAAAAATTACTTTTTTTTTTTCTTAAGCAGCTGTAACCAGAAATACATAAAGGAATTTGTATTTGTTAAAAGGGATTGTGAAAACAAAGCAATTCAGTATCATGCAGAATTAAAAAGACTGTTGTCTTAAAAAACTGCTTCTGTGTTATGCTAAATTGATCTTTAGTTCTACTGTTTCCATATGAATAAAAGTACTATTGGCAGATATGGTTTACTTCTAGATTCATGGAGAATTTTATTCCAAAATCTCCAATGCTTTCTTGTAATGCTAAACTGTAAGGATAATTAAAGCAGTTATTTAATTTTTTCTGCATATTGAGTGACGGTCCTTTTATAAATCCCTGGAAAGCAGACCTAAATACAAATTTGTAACATTAAAACTTCATTGGAAAAGACTCTGTCAGGTTACATTTCTGTCATACTTCTGTTCCCTTTGAAAGAAAAACTTTCCCAGATGTTCATTGCAGGGTACCAAATGCAACCAGTAATTTTATGTAAGCATTTAAGTTCATAGCCCCTGTCAGAGTTCCTTATTTGGGTGTTGGATTCTTTGCAAAGAGGTTTTCATTTTTTACCACTATCTCTATGCAATTAAAGGAAGGCAAGATGAGGGTAAGATTATCTGCAAGGTCATAGTGAAACTTAAAGCATGATGGACAAAGTATACTTACCAAGGTTGGCACTAGAAATAAACACACAAAGGAAAGTATATGGCCATACTGATAGTTATAAATTAAGTGTCAAGGTTTCAAATCTGGGAAAGTATCATCAGAATTTATAAAGTTCTATTTAAATAGTCCATTCTCCTCGTTTTAGACATCTGTTACTGGTTATTGTTTGAGTGACCACCATGTACATTATACAAAAAGGAATGTGGTTTTTGTAAGATCTCTGCTAATGTGGCAGATAAAATCCCAGTGTTTGATAGCAGTGCCAAAGGGCAAAGAGGTGCTGAACAATATTCCTCATCTTTACCATAACTTTCCTTCCTGGAAAAACAGGCTTTGACAGTGGGAAAATGAAGACTGAGATAAGGAGAGGTGGAAAGAGGCTTGGGAACTGAGAGTGATATAGACCAGAACTGTAGTTCAGCAAGCAGGGGAAAAAGTCTCCTCTTAGGCTGATGCACCAATAGTTATTTCTTTGGTTGATTACAAATTTGAGTTATATCTCCTCAATGTGGTGATAAATTAAGAGGGTTAGCAAGTTAAGATTGTTTTTGTTGGCACATAGTGTAAACCGGGCCTAGTTTTTACAGCTCTGGCAACCGATCATTCACTTTTTTAAAGAAAAATGTACTTTTTACTAATGAAAAGTACTGTATCACTCTTAGAATTTCCTTGGGTTTTTTTTTTCCAGAGGAGAAAAATCAAAACTGATGAAAATTATTTACTCCCTGTGGGATATGTAGCAGTTGACAGTGATGGTTGTCTTGATTTTACTAATTACAGGCATTAAATTGTGATGCAGCAGGTAGGGATGTTTGTTGCATGTAAACTGTATTTCTTTCCCCCTTTCAGAGCTAAGGAGGTAGATACAGGTTGTGGAAAATAAGGTGTACTGCAGACATGTTAGGTAATTCAGTTTTAGTTTTCAGTTTTAGCATCTTGCTGGAACATTGCAGTTAGGGAAGATCTGATTAGGTTAGGTGACATGTTGGATGCTGGTTATTAGGGAGCAAACCTTACTTTACTGAGCTGTTTTCTTCTGTCAGTTTTACTGTAACACTCACCTGTTTAGAAGATGCATTAAGGGAGGAACTGTGGCCTTGGCAGGCATGGAAAAAATCTGGAATGATGAAATTAACGAAAAATATCACAAAGCACTCAGATACCTATGGCAATTTTCTGTGATAGTTTTACTGATAGACCAAGGAGAAAAGGGGTGTGATAAATATAGAAATATGTGTTTCTTTTGTTCTAAAAAAATGATGATAGAATGTTAAAGTACTGTTTTGCACAAGATTATAATCTTAGATACGGTAGGGTGGGGTTTTTTTCATCACTTTGGTTCAATAGGTGGGAATCTGGGAGCTGCATGAAGTAGAATTAGTCTCCTGGGGGTGAAAGCACTAGCTTGGCAGATGAATAGGTAAATGCAATGTATGTGGCGGGGTGAGGGAGAACAGCTTCAAACTTAGAGATGAAATGACACAGGAATGACTTCTTTATGATATTTACTGAAAACATCAGCTCAATTCATAGCAGCCCTTTTAAAAAGCAAAGTTCACTTGGGGGATTAAAAGGAACAGAATGAAGAAAATCTAAGTAATACCATCACTGTGCTGTGGTACAAATCAAAGGCCCATCTACTTTTAGATGCTACATAAGCTTAGAGTTCTCCTTCATGGAACTAAAAGAATTAGCGAGAGGTGTGGAACTTCTTCAGTATAAGGAATGACTTAACACTCTTGAGGCTGGAAGAGAGAACACTGGAGGTGGGTGGGGAATAATCGTGTCCAGGAAGAGATAAATAAGAGATGACTGTTCAAATTTAACGATCAAGGGTATTTAATGAAACCAACCTTATAATTTGAAATGAACTAGAAGAGACACTGCATAATGTGTGTGCAAGTGGTTTGTGGGACTGCTTGCCACAGAGTATTGTAGATGGAAAAATTCACACATTTTTAGAAGCCAGTTTTAACAAATTCTGGGAGAAAACAATCTCTGATGACTTCTAAATAGAGGTATAGCCGATAGGATAGAACCCCCCAGAATCTTACACTGCCAAATGACTAATACATCTACCGAGGAAAGTATAAGTATTTGCTTATCTTTTATAACCTTTTCCTGTACTAGGTGCTGTCAGAGAATACGTGTCATTGTGGAACTTGTACTGACCCAATAGAATTTTTTAATGTATTTGAAGTGGACATTTTTTTACATAAAATCAACACTATTTATCATTTTAAGTGATTTTAATGTTTTCCACGTGTGTTAGGATTGCTGCTAATTATCACTGGAACTTGACTTTTATAAACATAATTGTGGGAAATATTTCCCACATATTCCCAATTAGTAACACAATCCATGGGAAATTTGAAAAAATTGGCTTTGAAATTTAAAGCTTCACCTTTTTTTAAAATGCATTCCCAAATATCCCTTGAAATCCTGGGTACCGATAGTCCTTTTTAACATTACTTAAATCATGTCCTTTTTTTTTTTTTTTTTTTTTTTTTTTTTTTTTAGCAACTTGTTTTTTTAATAAGTTTGACTTAATTAAAATTTTTTTTGTTTTTTTTTTTTCTTTGCCGTTTTCTCTTCCCGCTTTTAACCAGGGAT
>JAAGNO010015585.1:25226-40222 GCA_033439905.1 Ceryle rudis
CTTTACTGAAATCATGTCCTTTTTTTTTTTTTTTTTTTTTTTTTGTGAAGCAACTGCTTTTTTAATTAAGGTGAACTAGATAAATATTTTTTGAGAGTAATTTAGTCCTTGCCGTTTCTCCCTCCCAGCTTTAACACAGGACTTCTCTGAAATCTTCAGAGGATGTTGTTTCTATTATACTTTATAATAGGTGAAAATAAGCAATGTGGTAACCGTGCTGTCTGTACACATGCTGTATTAAAACCGAGTGTTTTCTCTTGGGTTTTTATTACCTGACTGACCACATATGAGTATAATACTCATCGATGCACTTAGTGTGAAAAAGCATTATAGGAACTGACAAAACCACTTACAGATTCAGCTGTACTTACGTAAAGTATACGGTTTCTTTCTTTGTTTCTGTGTCCCTTCAATGTTTGCTTTCCATGTTCAAAGCAGTCGCACTTAGTTTGGATCTTCTTTTCCCGTAGGGGAAGAGATTGGACTTAACTCACTTTTATAAATCTTTAGAAGAAAAATGGTAGGTACTTAAGACCCCAACCAAAGAAACGGAGTTGTAGGAAGAGGAATATTTGCAGAAGGATTTGCTTTTTGTTTGTTACTAAAAATTTTTGATGTGCTTGTAAATACTGCTTAACAAATGTATGATCTAATGCTGTACATGCTTGCCTTCCTTTTAGGTAGGTGATGTCTTGCTAGGTGCCTCCCGAAGGCCTGGTGTTAGAAGAGTCAGGTGTATGTTTTCAGCTGCATCTGACTTAAGATCCACCACCTGCTTTTTATGGCTGTTTTCTTTTTCCAGAGGGTACCACTTAAGTTTGCTAGGAGATATAAAGGAATAGTCACTCCCTATTTATTTCTTTCTACCTCAGTAGTTTTTAGTATGCATTTTAAAACAGATGTTGTATCAAATCTGGTTTAGTTAGGGACGGTTGTACCTGTTCAGTTTTGGAAGCGGTAACCTCTGACAGAAGTAACATTGAAGCAGAACAGACAGGGACAGACAAATATGGAAATGGCATCCTTAGCAGCTTAAATTTTAGTCTAAGCCGCCCTTCTGGTGACAACCACCTCCACCAGGAATCAGTGGTACATTGCACAGCTTGGTTTTGCTTGTCTCTAACTCTTCAGTGTTCAACTGTGTCAATGTTTTACATATTTTTATAGAGCAATTGTTGCTCCTATTCCTTTTCTATCCATTTTTCCTTTTTTTTTTTTTTTTTAATGTGCAAAGTCTATTATATACACTTTTGTTCAGTGCCAGATGAAAACATTTTTTTTTACCATGGACATTATGAAAAAAAAAACCAACCATATATATATATGTTCCTGTGCTTTCCACTGGTAATTCATTGAGGTTTTTACTGATCTGTTTCCATTTTGAAATATGATGTATTTTACATCTATTTGATTCTGCCTTTTCAGCAATAAGATTTAGAGCATCACTTGTTGACTTGAAAGGCTTAGATAAAGCACTGATTACTTTGTTGAGCTTTCATCTGCTTTATGTGGCCTAAATATGCTCCCACTTAATAGAAGGATTTTGGCCAAAGGGTGTCACTTTTGCAATATGCCTTTTTCAGAAGTGAATCATTTTTTTTTTCTTACGTTATTTCTGAAAAAGCTTTCATGCAGTTCTGAAATTTTCCTGGCTTAGCTTTGTTTTAAAGAGAAATTAATTAAAATGCAGAGTTAAAAAGTACTACTTTTACGCACTTGGAAAATGTAACGTTCAACCACTGAAGCAAATGTAACAATATTAAGAAATTTGGCTTGCTAGTCCTGTTTTGCAGAAGAAAAAAATACTTTTGCTTTATATATTTCTCTTAAAGTTTGAGCATGTGTAATCAATATATCTTTAATCTGTTAAATTATTTTGGCATAAAGATTTAACATCTGCAAATATTTTATATTGAAACATGGACTGCAGATGTTTAGTTTGGTTTTCTGTTGCCTCTTGCTTCCCGCTCCGGTAGCTGCATGCTGCAGAGGGGAACATCTTCATGAGAAAGGAGGGAAGGAAGTAAATTCTAGGGCAGGTGAGACCTTGTCCCTTAGTATTAAAAGGAATCGGAGGCTTTGTGAAATAACTGCAAAGTTGGAACCGTTTCCTGAACGGGACCTGGCCTCACTTCCCAGTTCTGTTTTTGTGAGAGGGAAGTTGGCCCATCCCTGCAGCTGTTTTACAATGAACTCAAGAAATATGTTACTGGATGCATCATATGCTTGAGAACTGCTGCTTCCTTCATCTCAGTAATGTGCTCGTTACCTTTCCAAACATACATCTGGGTTTATCTGTTTGCCTTACAGGAATTTTGTAAATTGTGTTTTCCATGCTACCCAATGGCTGGATTTATTTTCTCTGTCAGAGTTTACGTCAAAAGGTACTGAGGGTGGTGTCTTTTTGCAATCATTATTATTGCACTTAATTTTCTAGTCATGTCTAGCATATGCAGAAACACATAAAATCAGGTGGTACATTACTAAGCTCCTTAGTTGTCTTGTATCATTCTTTTTATTTGTTTTTATATGCTTAGCAATACACCGGTAGCTTGCCAATACATACTTAGTCATCCTTTGTTTATACTTTAAAGTTTGGCTCCTTAATATTAAGATGTACGTGAAAACCTGTGAAAATTATTTAAGAACTTAAAGGTCTGACAGAGCCCTCCACACGTTTTTTTTTACTCACTGTAATTTCTTCAAAAATTATGTTGTCACTTTACCATTCATGATTTTTGGGTTTGTTGGAAGCTTTAGTCATTCCTGCTGTTTCTTAGCGGGACTTTTGTGTGTTAGAACATCTAATCATCCTGGCTGTTTTAACCTATCACTAGACTTGAGATCGTTAGAAAAAGCAAAATTTGAAATTCAATTTAGTTACCATGAGGAGCTATTGAAGAAGCTGATGGTGAGCTAGTTACTGCTCTGAGCTACAATGCAGAAATCAAAGCAAGTACCAATTGTTGTTAGGGTTAAGAACTCTCAATATTTAGTATGATGATACCTGTTACTGTAGTATCCAATTGTTACAAAAGGAATGATTCCAATGTGTAGGCTTTTTATACAGGGTGAGTAATAAGTCCTTTGTTTTTCCACTTAGGTAAGAAATTAAATCCCAGAACTGACTTTCAGTTCAGTACAGCAGTGACAAGGCCGTTCTTGTCATGAGTCACTTTCATATCAGACTTTTATTGGTGATAGCTTACGGTGAGAGCTAGGTAAGGTAGCTCTACTCTTCATCTGCACCCACTTACCAAAGATCAGGTGATACACAGTAGCGTGTTATCCTGTGGCACTCCATTGGTGTGTCCAAACCCCAGAAAGTGTCCTTAAAATTTACAACTAAGAATGAATTGCGTCTAGGTAAGTTGTGAATAAATCCAGCTAGCCATTTAACATGGCCTCTCATCCTCCACAACCCAGAGTGCCATGAATGCAGGTTGCTGCAGAGATTAGTATTTCTTCATCGCTTGCACTATTACTCAAAAAATACCATAGTTTTATAGTAATATTTTACAACAAAAGGGTGAAAGCAGCTTGTTGGAATCTCAAATTATCTTTTTGCTATCTTGAACAAATACCGTGCTGCTATTTCTGTTTTTCTGGATCAGTTCTGACACAGGCAGGGACATGGTATATATCCTTTCAAAACAATGTTGGGATTGCACTGTTACTTGGAGACCTTGCCCTGAGGAAAAACTTGCTTTTTGCAATTGTTTGAGCTCCAGCTTCACGGCTCCTTTCAATATGTAGGCTACAAAACCTCCTACAGAATTGGGATCAGACCAGCACAGACTGACAACCTAAATTAAGCTTAATTCTCTCATGCAATTTAGGCCTCTTTTTCAACATTGTACCTGATAGAGCAGTTCTCCAAGACCAGTTCAGATGTTTAGATTAAGTAATTACTGCTTAGCTTGGCTGTGGGTGATGAACTGAAGAGCTCTGTTTGCACTGAAGCATTCCTATGTTGCTAAAAACATGTAGATCTTTTACCTCGGCAGATACTTAGGGTGCTCTTGAAGGAGTTATCTTGATTGATTTATTTTAATTAATGGATTTGGGTGGATCTCTATTATGTGCTTTAACAGCAGCATATTATTAGTCTTTTAAGTGGAAAGTCTCCAGTATCATACACATCTCCATCAGATTTGAAACCACTTAGATTTCTTTACTTCTCTTAAGGGTTGAATCATTCACACATATTTCTGATTTTATTTTCCCCATCTTTTCTTATGTTTAATCTCCTGTTCATCTGCATCTTTTAAGAGTCTAAAATAATGCCATGATGTTGCATCCTAGTCTCTGGTTGTGTTCTCGGACCATATTTTTCAAAAGTTTGGTCTAAAGGCTTGTGCTCTGCTTTGCACCTCTTTGCCTGGCATAAGAACCTCTGAATGTGATTTTAATGCTCCTATAACTCATCGATTGAATTTTCAGATAACTACTTCTTTTCTTCCACTAAACCACCAGAAAATTCCTTTAGGAATTTTTCATACATAAACTATACTTCTAAAAAAAGCAAGCCAACTGCTTGCAAAAGATTAGTTAGATATAACTCATGTTCAGGTTATAAAAGGGGCAGTTTCCTCCCTGCTTTTTGGAAAGTCTGAATGCATTTTAGATTGTCCAGTTCCTGCTGAATCTGTGTATGATTTAGTACAGCTATCTTTGAGGTTAGATCTTCAAGGTAGACCCCCTTATGCCATTGCTGCTGATCTGCTGCTCCCTTTTTACTGTTGCAGAGTGATCCCATAAATTTTTGAAAACAAGGGACTAGGTGATCTCATCTAGGTGATGTCAGCTGATGGCTATAACGCTTCTTTAACAAGACCCGCTATTTGTCAAAACTTTTTTAATGACTCCAGTAAACAAAATAGAATCCCATTTGAGATTTCTGAAGCCTGGTTGCTTGCTGGATGCTGAGGGAACTGCAGCCCAGACGCTGTGAGGTTTTCTGAAACGTAGCAGAGGGTGGTCTGTGGGTGTGAGTTACTAGTTACTCTTCCCGTTGTGCACATCTTCCATCTTTTCCCCTTTTAGTGATTCAAGAGTCTGTAGTCCCACGCTGTACAAGTAGCTGTGGGTTTCCCAATAATATTGCAAATGGCTCAGCATTGAGGATGGGTTTGGATTATGATTTATCACCTTGGAGCCATGCGGTATTTATAACAAGCTACAAGATTTTCAAAATATCCAGAACCAAGCGGTTTTTATCCAGGAAAGACAAAAGGTCAAAAGTGGATTTCCACCCCACACTCTGACTTTTGCTTCTTAATTCTTGACTGTTCTTAAGAATGGGCTTATATTGTTAATTCCTTGAGGGTTACTGCTTGTAGCTTCTTCTGGAGCCTTCTCTCTGGTCACCGAATCAGCTAGTGAGAAATTATTTATGATCATCAGTTCCTCTTGTCAGATGATTTTCTGATTAATCTCACAGCAGTAAAAACAATCACTGGTGACCATTTGTTTTCTAAACACTCCACTGAAACTCAAAGTTTAAAAACCACCACGTTTTGACCAGTAACTAGAGAGGCACTATTTCTCAGCAACTAGACTGTATGGGGGGGGAATCTATCCCACACCCCGCCCCCTTTATTTTTTTTCTCTAGGACAAAAAAAAAACCCCAACCACTAAAAAACAAACCCTGAAGATTCTGGAGAAAAGGGAAAAAAAAAGAACTTGGAAAGGATGGACTATAATATTTTTTTTCTGTTTAGCATAAGACAAGATATTTCACATGACCTTCTTATACATTTTTTCCACGAAATCTCTTAGCCGTGCTTTTGCCACTTGGAGACTGATGATACTTCCTATCAGTTTTGCCTTTAGAAGCCCTTTTCAACGTCATGACATATTTAAGTGGTCATCAGGGTCTAGACTATTTTTTTGAACTATTGACATCATCCGAGAGTGGATTAGAATTGTCACTAACTAAATACCACAACTTTAAGGGCAGAGGTAATGTTAGAAAGAAACAATCCCTATAGGATTAGCTTGGAGAAGTGTTACAGCCTAGGGCATGCTTCTCTTCCAGTGGAACTGGGAAACATATTCAAAATTTTATTTAATTAAAATTGATTATACACAAAGCAAGATTTATAGGGAAAGCTACTGACTTCCTGTAGACAAATCAATATAACAAACTTCCCAAGCTTTTGGTACTATAAAGACCATTCTGATCTGAAACAGAGACAGCAATCTTTAAGCTAACAACTACTGTTATGCTGATGGTGTCACCTATGTTTGCAGCTATCCTTCTGGAAAGTGAAAGCGTGGGTGACAGTTGCTGCTCACCTCCTTCCCGACCACCTCCAAAAGCCAGCCAAACTATCACGTTTCCTTTTCAACTAAGCTTCAGTTAATTCTGACCCTACAGCCTGCATCTGTAGGATAATCACAGAAATGGGAAATGCTAATACGTGCCTTGGGAGGCGAGCTCTCCAGTCCTGTCTGGTTTAATGATACAGCACATTTGGAATGATGTAACTGAATACAAACTCGCCATGCTTATCCCCAGCATCCCCTTTTTTTTTTGTTTATACTGACTGGTTTTATGCTATTTGAAGTGATGCTGTTTAAAGAAATGCAAGTTCCTATGTAGGAGCTCCCTGACTGTAAGGAAATATGTAGCAATAAAAATTATTCATTGGGATTATCTGCTCATTGGGGGATTTGAGATAATAATCCACCATCTGATACGTGCTTATCCTGGGCCATGGTCTTAACAGGTAATGAGCAGATGACTTTGCTTGACTGACTTACAGCTTTGTGTTGGTATTCATTCTGTTTACAATAACATGTCTATTTATCATTTCCATTTGCAGGATCTATGAAGTGTTTGATGTATTTGTATAAACACTTTAATTCCTGAAAATATGTCCTGAATCAAATGTCATTACTTGTACAACAATACACTAAAAACATTCTGAGGTCATTGAAAGCCCTTTGTTTAATAACACAGTGAAAATTGTTAGATTGTTACAGTAAGTAACATTAAAAACAGCTTATAAAAATGAAGAGTTCTTCAAATCTAGAATTACAGAGGATATCAAATCGGTACATCTGTTTCTGTCGTTGATTTCTCAGTGAAATATTTTTGCTGTTGATTCTTGAAAAAGGGTTTCCCATTACATCAGGTGTTTGGGTTTCAGCTTTGACAACTGCACCTCTAAAAATCATTTCCAGTACAAATTTTGAGACTGAAGCTGAAAACAAAAAATTTGGTTCTTTTTGTTTCCCTTTTGGTTACAGGATTGAGGAGTCACAAGTTGCTTCATGCAGCCACAATGACTGGAAATGCTTCATTTCCTCTAAAATAAAAGCTAGTATTTTCATGGAATTGCATTTCTTCAGAATTACATAAAACTCGCTTAGAAACTTTAATAAGATTATTATAATTATAAGAGTATTCTAAAATCTGTTCATATAAACAGCATACATTTTTCTTCTACTTCCCTCTGTTCCCCACAGTTACTTGTATTGGAATTTATTCTGTACAGAGAAATCTTCCTTTGCTGCTGGAGCAGGCAAAGCTGTATTGAGGTTCTTTAGTGTAAATATCATACATAAAGCTGTACCTTGTGGAAGCATGTAAAGTAAAAATACAGGTGTATTCATTTATATTTGTTTTTCCTTGAAGTCTTAAAAATGCTTGGTCTGCTTATAATATTTTTAAGATAATTTTGAACTGTTGCATTATGTAGTTTGAAATACAGTTTATTTTCTTTTATTTGAGTTGTTTCAAGATTGGCAAATGAGTCAAAAGAAAATAATTACAGACATTATCTCTTCTAGAAAAGCAGGTCTATACTTTGCATCTGTATCTGTCTATAAAGTTTCTGTAGTCAATAGAAAATGATACAAATTAAAATGTAACATTTGATAATTTGAATGTTCTTCGTGTATCAAATACTTGTTCGTTGTTTTAAGTGCTGAACCACGAATAATTTACTGGCTTTCTCTTTATAATATGCAGTGTCTGCTAACTTTGAAGTTCAGTAGTCAACTCAAAAGTTTGCTAGAGCTGACTAATGATTCACCAGAGATTTTTGAGAGATATTTTGTCATCAATTTAAAGCTTGGAGAGGTTTGCTGTTGCAGCCATCTGGCAATTCTTGGCTCTCTGGAGGAAAGAGAAGCCTTTTGATAAAATAGATCAAAGCATTCTGTTCTTTCAGTGACTGATACCTATAAGTAACTTAGAAGTTTCTCAAAATGATTGCACAATGCCCATCTCATTTGCCAAAGTTTTGCATTCTAGTTAAAATACAGTATTGGGTCATGACTAGTATTTTAATGATATTTAAAGAATTATTCAAATACTTTTATTCATGGATAGTTTACAGATCTAGGTGTTTGTAAATACAGATGTTTCTAATTTACCTAATGCACTGTCATGATTAATAAGATTGATGCTCAGTGTCGTTCTTGTACTAACTACAGGTAAGGGCATTCTCAAAATGTGGTGTTCTGCTATACCATAAGCCTAAGATACACAGGTACCTCTTAGACTGTGGGTGATGTACATCTGTAGTGTAAAAATACGTATCGTACTATTTCTAGTATGAATTCTGTTAGCAATTGGAATCCTGATGTGAAGTTTGCAGATATTTGGCATGGAAGAGGACACATGGAGAATGTGAGTTAGGACAGGGAGCGTGTGCTACAACATCCTTTTGAAATGAGACCAGTCTAAGGCTGGGTTGTACATAGACATTTGAGATTTGTCTGGCATCAGGATGTTGTTTCTATCCTATCAGACATTCCATGACCACACATGTCCAGTCTTCTCTAGGAGTGAGTTCATTGCATCACAAATGCAGCACAAGCAGCCAAAATAGAAGGATGAAATTGGCTTTTACCTTGCAAGTTGTTTATGTAAAGGATGTTTGAGATTTGGCAGTGTGCTACAGCAGAAGGAAGGGAAAGCAGCTGCTTGTAGCGTACCACGCCTCTGTGCATGAAAGAGGCGCTATTCTCTTGCTAGGGCTGAGTTAGTGCACAGCAGAACTAAGGAGATGTGTTTGTGCTGTTCACACTTACATTAGAAGGTCATTGTAATGACTGATGTACTGCCAAAAGAAAATAATTAAACCTCATATGTCATGCTGTCCTCAATTAAAGCCTGTAAAGGAATTTTGGAAATAGTTGATGTGTCTTGGGATGTAGCCTGTACCATCCTAACAACCGTATTTAATGTTTATTAGTAAGTTAGCCTTGCTATCATTCAATGATTCAAAGTATAGTACTGGCTAAATGACAGGTGTCACTGAATACTAGGTAGTTGCCAAAAGTTCTTCAGACTTGCTGTTATTCACGTTAGGTATTTTGGAGAGAGGAAGAAACTTGGAGAGAGGAAAAGACTGCTAAGACTTAAGACTTCATAAATTTAGAATGCAAACTGGGTAGCTAATATGGTACTAAATTCTCAGAAAAGAGAATGATGGGAGTTTGGTGAAGGAATAGCTAATTTTTCCCAGGTTACTATAGCCTTGAACTCAGATTTAAAAGTGGCATATATATAGCTGAAGAAAATTCCATGTACTTGTGCTTGTTATTGTTTAAACTTTTCAGTGAGCTGTCCAAGATAGATCTGGTGCTCTTGTTTCTCATTCAGCCCACAAACAATGGCAAATTTGTAATTCCATACTTAATAGTCTTCCACAGTTTTATGTTCTGCCTTCTGTATATCTGAATTAGATGCATATCCTTACCTGATTGTTACCTCCTTGTCTGCTCAACATGTGCTTCCTAGCAGCTCCAGTTGAACTTTTTTCTTTTTTTTTTCTCTCCTTTTTTTTTTTTTTTTTTTTTTCCTCCAGTGTGGGAACTTTGCTGTTCTGGTGGATGTTCATATTTTGCCTCAAGGCTCCAGTAAAGACACCAGCTGGTTTTCAGATCATGAGAAAGAGGTACAGCGAATATCATTTCTACTTCAAAAGCATGTGGCTGCAGGGAAAAAGTTGGATTGCCTTGAACTGTTCAGAATTTTTTCAGTGCTGTGAGAATATTGTTAGTTATACCTACCTGTCAACGGTTGCTGGGGGACCCCTAAGTCAACCGTCTGTGCTCTTTGGGTCACTAGTAACTGCTTTCAGTTTGCCTTTTAGTTTTTAATCTCTGTGTGTGTGCATACATGCGTGTGTGCATGCTGGTTTGAGTCTTCTGACTTAACTTTTAATTTTAAAAACATATTTCTCATGAATATTTGTAAAGTATCCTGAGTGTTGTAAGCCACATTGTGACAGGTATCATTTTGCAGAGCTTCTTGGTGAAATATATTTCCACTGATTGTATTTTCTCTCTTGAGAAGTGTAATGATGTTGCATTTAGAGTGTGCAAGAAAACATAGTGAGGATTCATGATAAAATCTAGCAGAACTGTTGTACCCTACGAAAGGAAACTCCCAAACTTTATGTTTAAATGTATCTCATTTGTATATCCTGACAACAGATGAAATTTTGGAAAAATCAATGACCAGCAAAATTATGAGTGTAACTTTCATCAGATCCTGTGTGATTTCTGCTACAATCTTGTGATGAATTACTTGTGGGAGTTTTCAGTCTGTGTGGGAACTTGAGAAGTTCCCTATTGAAAATGAATGCAGGACATGTTTCAAATGCCTGTGGACTTTCCCGCAAGTCTCTGTTACGGTAATTTTCAGCAGATAGCTTTCCTAATAATGGCATAATTAACCTGTCACTGCAGAGCATCCCCGTATGTCTCAAAGTAATACTTCTAAATAAAATTAAAAGAAACAATAAATTAATATCCCGAGGGAGTGAAAGCTAAAAATTTAACAGCATGTGGTTCACCAACTTATGCTTTGCTAATCAGAGGAAGAAGAAAATAGGGGAAATCTTTCAGACTTTTTTTCTGACTAAATGAATACTCATTACCCCTTCTATTTATAACCAGTTTTCCTACCCCAGTTATCTGACTTTTAAGTGTTTTCAAAATGTATTTTTGTAAGCCTGCCAAAACAAAAGATATGAATTTCAGGAAATTAGATCATGATTGATTTAATAAAGAGGCATGACAGGGCAGCGTTCATTACATTTCTGTGACCGCACATTTTGAGTGAAGTACAAAGGTTGCATATTTTCGACAACTGAGAAGTGTGATTCCAATAGCTTCAGAATTCGCTTCTTGGAAGTCCTATGCAGAATCTTTAAGTGGGGAATAAAAAAAGGTCAGTAAGGTGTTATAGGCAAACTTACCTACCTTTTTTTTTTTTTTTATGAGAGCTTTTACATATTCATGATGAGCAGTTTTCTACGTGTTTGTTGTTTCCAAATTCTGGACAATGATAATGGTGCTGCAGCCCTCTTTGCTTGTCTGTGGGAAAAGCAAATGCCTCTTAGACCCCTTGTAACACAAACATGATTTCTGCTGATCCCTTACTTACCCTGGATGAAAGTCAGCGGCTGCTGTTTATGGAGCCTGTCGATGTGGTCCCAGGCAGGAGGAGGGAGCAGTGCTGGCCACTCAGCTGCCAGCTCCTGCTTGGAGCATGGGTTGAGTGGAGCAGCCTGGGAACGAAACGAGTACCCATAAGCACGAGGCTGGTGTAAGAAGCTGCAGTGCACGTTGTCTAGCTGGGCAGTGTTAAGACCACAGTTTGCACACTGCTGTCACATGTATTGTATATAGTCATTTTGGGATTGCTGTGAGATGAAAATTGAGGCATTTGGGAGCTTTTCTCTCTTGGTGCCCTTCAAGTTTCCATGCCCTTTCTGTCCCATCTCTTTCCCCTGGAATATCAAAAGTTTTATCTTTGTACTTAGAGAAACATTTATTAAACTGATTTCTTTCTATTCATGTCACTGCTGTGATCTCTCCTTATGCATATAGGAGGTCTCAGTTACAAGTTCTTTTGTAGTGGTGGAAAGTACCAAGAGACAACTCTCTTGAAGCCTGCTCTTGTTTATGTTTTCTTAAATATAGGCCTGTAGAGTTCTTTGTGGAGAACCATTCAAACAATATTTCCATAAGCATAACAACTAAACTATTTTCCATGTAAATTAAGGAAGTGCATGCTAATCTTTATTGTTGCAGAAAGAACCAAATGCACACAGTTTCCACTGCTTTCTAGACATACTCTTTCTAACCTGAACGCGTAGTTCTGTGAAGGAATGTGTAATGAGATCACTTTAATGAGTTAAACAGATGAATAAGTAAATACAGTATTTTATAATTGTAGTCTTTAAGCAGAAAGGAAAATGTATTTCTTACTGTAAGCAGAAAATATTGTTTGTGGTTGACCAATATATGTGCATTGCTTTCATTTAGAGCAAAACGTTAAAATTTTGTTGCTCTGCATACTTTCTAGATTAATCAAAAGTAAATTTCAAGCCAAGATATTTTAGTTTAGATAGTACTGATATAATTTTGTCTGTTGTCCAAACACTGTAAAAAGGTAAAATGATATTTTTGTGTGCCACAAAGTATCATTTCTGTGAGCACATACTTAGGCACAAAGGAAAATGAGAATGCTGAGGGGAAAGTCTCAAGTCTGTGTATGTATTAATCTGAAAACTTAACTCTGGTATTCAAGAGATTAATTTTTTGCTTTTACTCCACATTTTTTTTTTTCTATGGTTATTCTGGCTAAAGGGCTTGTTCTTGAGTTGTATGTGGTTTTTATTGTGTTTTGCTAAAGGAAGTATGAAAGATCTGAACAGTTATGCTTAGGAGCAGAATAATCAAAATGAATAGATTGCTGTGACCTAATTACCTCTGAGTCTTCCCCCCAAAATTACACTGACTTGAACCAAAATATGTGTCGTGGTTTATAAGGATTCTTGCAGGGAAACAGTGTGTTGACAATTCCTGGGAGGATTTTTACTAATATTTTACTTAGATACCTAATGTTATGATACACTTTTAACATGTTGGGGTTTTTTCCTACTTTGTATAGAAATTAAACTACTTTGCTGTTCAAAAAGTTTAAGTATTGTTATATAGTGTATTTCATCTGCTAAATGGGAATTTAATAATGTACTTTCTCTCTTGTTCTGTAGCAAAGTTGATTCCCTTCCTCTTTGTTCCCATTCATTTTCTAAGTTTTGTGTTCCTCACCTCTATGTAGTACCTCAGTATTTAATTGCAAGTCATGTTTCTCCTTTTTATTTGAAAGGGAGTGAGTTTCTATTGATTTCTGCTGTGTGTCTGTGAGCACACATGCAAATTTACATCTAAATAAGCCACTGGTTACTCTTTCAGGAGGTCTGCATGCTGCTAGAAGAAGTTGTTGCTTCAAGGGTCAAACACTATTTGGAAGCTCCTAAACAGCGCGGTCAAGGGAAATCAATGGAACACACCTCCTCTGGTCCTCTCTTTCTTACCGGTAACATACATTATTTAACTTATTGTGAAATAAAGTAAGATTAAGTAGAGTGGCAACTGCTGGGTTTTATTTTTGCCGTGAGAAATTTGCCATCAGGCAAGGAAGTAAACCTGAAATAGCTGGAGTGTGTGGGTCTGAGATTACTTCAGTGATGTTATAGAAATGAATAAGTGTGTTTTAATTTTATATCTTACTGAAAAATGAACATAACGCGTGTTTTATTATTTTTATGAGAGCTTATCATTAGAATTAAAAAGAGTAAATAGTATAATCCTGCATCATCTGAAATTGATGGAAATATTGCTAATTTCTTAAGTTTCCTTTCCACTTGAACATTTAGTTTAGAAGGTTTTAATTTAGAACTAATACCTTTCCTTCTCCTCCTTCTAACAACCTGTTCAGTGTTAAAGTTGTGTGATGATGTGATAAACAGCATTTGTAATTTCATCGGTGTTACTGCAGGTTTGACAGTAGCATCAATGACCCTGGGAGTAGTTACAGTGTAGGAGAGAACAGTAGTGAGAGCATTTACCCAACTGGAACATGTTTGTGGGTGTGAAGATGGCGAGACATTATAATAGATGCAATTTCAGTACATGAACATTATCTTTAGATAAAAATGGCATGGTAGCTTGTGCTCTAAAGTGAGTTTAACTTCGGAGCTAAATGGTGTGCCAGTTTTGGTTTAATATTATTTCACTAGCTGTTGTGGTTATCATGTTGCATTTTACAGTTGATAGGCTTATCTCTTGGTGTTACATCACCCAAGCAATTTATTTTTAAATAGTTTTTTAGGGAATAATGACTTTTTGTTTGTTTGTTTGTATTACCAGCCCACAGCATGTTATAAACTTGTCACAAAAAAGAAGGGCTGCAATAGTAAAGCCCTGTCTTGGCTAGAGTTTCTCACATTTCCTTAAATATAGTGGAATAAATCTCTACTGAAATATGAATTCTACAATGAATGTAATAACATACAGTATACAATCAGTATACTGATACAAATATTTGAATTCCATGTGTATTATATTAACAGTTTTAACCCTGAACAAATTCTTTGTCTCTCAAAATCTTTTCAGGTGTTGGAAAGGTATATTCCTATAGAATTCTAGTTGATGGTTGCAGCTTTAAATACTGTTATCAATATTGATGAGTATTTTTAATAAAGAAAACACAGGTTAAATACTGGATGGTTATTGCAAAATTTTAGGCATATATGGGAGCCAGATAGTTATGGCATGATGGGAGAGGTTTTTTTCCACCCACAGGAACATGATATCACATAAGCAAAAAGCACTGCAGGACACTAAAAGATTTTAAAACCCTTTTATTCCTTGGAAGTTGTAACTACATTTTATCCTTTTAAAATATTGTTAGGGTTTATAAAACACATGAAGTTTCAGATTCCCATACTTTTCTGGTTTTGAGTAAACAAATAGAATTTTCTTACAGTGAAAGCAGAGGGACATTACAGAGGGTGGGGTCAGAATTTCTGAGACTTGTTGAGGTTTTTCAGTGTTTCCTTTTACTGACTGATATTTTCTCTTGCTTATTTTTTTAAGTTTCCTACCTCAGTAAAAAGTAGGTTTTCTAAAACAATGATTTTGTAGGATAAATCTACCAGGCATAATATTTATTTTA
>JAAGNO010015585.1:40322-106272 GCA_033439905.1 Ceryle rudis
ATTTTTTTTTTAATATACAAGCGGACAGATGCAAAACTAATTTGAGGGAGTACGTGAGATTTTAGGGTCTTATATTTTTTTTTTTGTATCATGAACTTTTCAGTAAAAGTACTGGTATGATGTCTCGGGGTTGTGAACTGATCTTCTGCTTGACTCTTCCTCTTATTTCCTGAAAATTAAAAAGCTTAAGGATGTGCATTGAAGAGGTCATCAGTAACGTCTATGACAGTTTTGCATTAAAGTATATTTGCTTTGGATGAGGCAGAATTACTGTTCCATCAGTTTTCTGCAGTTAATCTCACTGACATTAATTAACACTAAAGAAATAAAGGAAGAAAACAGTCTGTGATAATGAACATTCATGTTGAACTTCATTTCCAAATCCATCTCTTTCCTCTTCTCTCAGCCTGCTTTGCTCAGGGCTGTAATTTGTAAGAAAGGAATGCTTTGTTCAAGTCCAAGAATCAAGTTTATTCAAGTTACATTCAAGTCTGTTCTTACCTGAGAAGGAAATAATAGAATAGGTGGGTGTTCAGCTGGGACCTACCACTAAGGGACCGTCCCTTTTAAGTGAGCCACAAGTCTAATAGTCTTTAGCAGCTGTCATCACTCCAACGTGACTCCTAAACCTCCTGTGTTTTGCCTTCCTCTCTGGGATCACAGGTTCTATTTGCAGAGTATGGGAATATGTGTTTTTTCACAAACAGATGAAGTGCGAGATAGCTGGCCAGTGTCTGGCTGTGATGCTCTTTTGGAGTATCCAAAAAATGCACAAGCCTGCTATGTGGCTAACTGCGTACACATAGTGTAGGTGCTGCTGGTGAAATGGTTGAGCTTGCAGCTGCTGTTGCATTTGGAGCTTGGGAAAAGTGTTTGAGCTCTTCAAACTGGATGGATTTTCTTTGCTAAAAGTTATGCAAGTTTGTGTCGAGTTTCACTGCTGTAAAAACTCCCCAATATTTAAGGAAGAGTGTATCTATAGGAGGTACATTAAGGTGCTTATTAGCTGGTTATTTACTACTTCAAGTATTCTACTTCAGTATTTCACCCTTATTTGAACTCGCAACTTTTCAGGTCAGTTTTAATTGGACTAGATGATCTTTAGAGGTCCCTTCCAGCTCCAGTGATTCTGCAATTGTATTAAAGGTCTATTAGATTCAGAATTATTACACCAGAATTATTAGTATTAGCAGACTACTGCTACTATCAACATGTGTTCAGTTAGGATTTTCCCCAGAAACAGAAGCCAAGCTACCCTACTCTGATAAGCAGACCTCATCCTGCTGTCATCTGCTGAGCAGAGAAGACAGTTGTTAATCTGGCTACCAAAACTATTTTGAAGAGAACATTTTTACCAAAGATTATTTCTCTTTAGTATTAATGTTATATTATGTTTAGTAATATTATTATTTAATACCACCTTTCAGTTTTGTGGCACGTAATATAAATATCTGTGCATATGACTTGTTAATTTACATTTCTTTTTCATTTAAGTTACACCCACATAGCACTGTGTGGTGGGTCGCATACCATCTCATTAGGAAATCTGTGGGTGTTACACACAGGAGAAGAAAGAAAGAGAGAAAGAAAGAATGGAAAAATGAGAGAAAGTAGCCAAGACAAGCAAGTTCTTCCTATTCTTCCTTCTGTCTGAACAATTTCCCCACCCATCCCAAATGGCCAGTGTGAACAATTTGCCAAAGTAAGCTTTAATTTAGTCTTTGGACATAGGCTTTGGTATAAACTCTCCATTTCCTGTATTTAATTAATGTCTAAACGTGTTTGGTTTTGATTTCTTCTCCTTTTCTAAGAGAAAATTAAAATGGGGTAGATTTTCAAAGATTTAATTTTGCCTACATCCAACTCGCATGGCCAAAATCATGCAAGAAGGACCTCGATCGGGTATGGCTCGCTTGCATTGCTTGAAGTTCAATGAATAGAAGCCATCCAATAAAAAAACCTCATGTACTAGTGAGTTTTTCTGATTAAAAAAATGCAACACCAGTGTACAAATGTATAATCTCTCAAGTTAGAATTTATGTTTTTATATACACGCACCATACGTTTTCACTTTGCACCACTTGGCGCTACTCAGTAAGACGTACTTGACATCATCACTAAAAACCAGTATGTTAGTGTGTCATAATGCACACCTACTGTAGACTGAAGCTAAAAGCAGAGCCTGTTTTTTCACGTTCCACAGAAGGTGGCTGGTTTTGATTAAGAGCAATGAGAATTCAGCAACAAGAGGCTATAAAGAGGACCGACTGAGTGGAGATATTAAATACAGGAGAATGACAAAGGGAGGACTGTGGAAAATTAAGGAAGAAGGCAAAGTTACATGGGCACAGAGGAAACAAAAAGGAGGTTGAGGAAAGAAAATATGGCTATTAGAAATGTCCACGGTAGAAATGGAAGGAAGGAAGGAATCTTGTAAATTGACCTTCGTCCCTGGCTTGAGAGAGGAAGAAGCTATCTGTGTTTATCCTATAAGTAATTTGCACATCTTCTCTCATTCCTTCCCTAGCATCCTTGTTGTTTTTCTTGGCTTGAGGGTGGAACATTTTTGCTCTGATTTCAGATCTTTTTATTGTACAGTCTCTTCTACAGTGAAAATAATTAGAGAGCATGCTGTCACATAGCACAGTGAGCTCCCAGCTTGATTTTTATCTGCTTTCTCTGGGATTGTGTATATTTTTTTTTAAATATTTTTAACCTAGTTTTCTAAGGAAATGAGGCTTATTGTGATCATATGATGATTGCATAAGAAATTACATTTCTGTTGCTTACGCAGCTATTTGTTTGGCTCCTGTAAGCACATGAAAATTATACAATAAATCACAATGATAAATATTCCCAACTATTTTGGCCTTGTATTTTAATTTGAACATTATGATGTTTTTAAGGAAAACACCCTTTTCAGGCTGCCCAAGTCTGCCTTAGGACTGTTCACTATTACCGCAGAGCATGAATTGTGTGAGATGTTCACAGGGTAGGTTCCACTTTACATTCCTGTAGCAGCAAAACTGATTTCTTCCCACCCTCCCAGCTGTTACCTCTTGCTCTGCTGCTTTGAAACTGTTTGGTTTTGTTTTAACTAAAAGCTTGCTTAAAGAGCAACCCCACAAAAAATTTGATGAGTGCAACCAGGGGAAAGTAAACTATGGCAGATAAGCTACCATAGGGGACTGAGGAGGACAGAAATCTTTTAAATGAGCTTTGGTGTTGTTGCACGTTGTAATTTCTGTCTCTCGAAAGAATTCAGCTTCAGTTTCTTTACAATGGACTCATTTGTGGCCAAGTCCTGCAGATATTTGTGAACTTCAGGCTTACTTTCAACTGTCTGTGACAACAGAACCTCATGGCTCCCTGCAGTATGCAGTAACTTATGCAATAGGTAATGAAAAAATGTTTTGATTAGTATCTTGTAGTTAATATTTCCAGTATTTGCTTTAGATTACTTTTTCCCATTTTTTACAGCCTGATCTCGGAGAATAAAGGCATCTCCTAGTCACCAAAGTATTTTTCTTCTAGAAGATCAAGGATATAGATCTGAAATACTTACAGTTGGGTTTTATTCTTTTCTCAGAGTAGAGGATATTTGACAAGAACAAAATCCCCTCCATACTTATGCACCACTCTGGTATTTTCTTTCTAGCATTTTTTTTGTTTGTTTTCCCCTTTCCTTAGTTTATAATACCACAGAATTGGGGAAGAACTTCAGGGAGGGCAACAAAGGTAATGCAAGATGAGGAAATGCAATACAGGGAAGAAATGAAGTACAGAGAAGAGTGAAGCATGCTACGACTCTTCCTTATTTTACCTCTACTCTAGTTGCAGATCCCATGTAAAGTTATTTATGATCTCAGATAGGAAATGAAATAGTGTATTTTAAAGATACCTTTACTAAAGTGTTTTATATAGTTAGTACTGTACTGAAAAGAATTATATTTTGTTCAAAAAACCAGGGTTGTTTAATTTGGGGTGCTTTTGTGAAAAGAAAGAATTTTGTATTGGCTTTGAAAACAGCTTTGACCTCTAACCTTTAATTACTATCTGCCCTAATTCATTCTGTTTCTTTTTCTTGCTTCCATCTTGTTTCCACCTTTTGTTTGTCTCTAGTTTCCATACAATTTTTTTTCATTTTATGAAAATATTTTAAAAACTTATGAAAATTACTTTTAAGTATTTGTGCGTGCAAATAAAATGTGTTTTGCATGCACAAACATTGACAGCTACTATCTTACACACCCATATAATCTATCAAGGTTTTTCTAGAGCACCCAAATTCTGCGTAGTAATTTTGCTGTTAGTACTTTGATTTATGCAAAGACACATAGATTTATGCAAAGACATATATTTATGCAAATAGAAAGTTTCTCCATGGAGTTTTCATTCTATAGTTAGGCAAAAAGCCAATGTCTATTAATCATGTATATTAACAAAGAGGAATTATGTCTTGTCTTTCAGTTTGTCAAAGCTGGTTAGAAGTTAATAGGCAATTAATCTCTATGAGTTAAAAATTAAGTTTAGGATACTAGTTAGATGCAGATGTTGCAAGTTAGGCAAGATGAACCCCACCTTTAATTCCTAACTTCATATTCACTTGAGAATGTCAAAGTGACTCTCCTCTAGGCCATGGAACATACAGTTACCTTTTGAACGAGCTTTTAGTATCTGTTTGTCCCAAGTGGGAATTCAGCATTTTTGAATTCCACACGGAATGATTTTGAAAATCTGTCCCTAAGGACTTGCCATTTTGTGTTTGATTCTTCTCTAACATCTGTTCCTCTTGGGGTTTTTTTGAGGGCTCACTGTTTCAGCTGAAATTTTCTGAAGAATAAGTTTGACTCAAGTTATCCCACCCTTAGTAAACATGGGAAATTAGATTTCTGCTAGAAGCGTTTATAGATTCTGTGGTCTTCATTTAATGCTCAGATTCCTTGTGTTGGAATGTCTAAAATACAAGAGAGTAAATTACTTGGTCAGTATGACAGACCTGACATATATCACTTGCTGACATACACAGCAGGTTGCGTTGTTTAGATGCATACCAGGTCTGCCTCTTGTGCGTTACAAAACCCACACAGGCTGTGTTTTTATTGTGCTTGTTGACCCTGAGTGTTTGGGACTTGTGAAAAAACCTCTGAAAGTCTCTGTGTTACAGGGGAAGAAATTACGTTATTTTAGACCAAAGTAGTCCTGTTGGGTCTTGGCGATAGCAGTGGAGAGATTGCTGGTATGCTTTCTGCAACCATGTCAGCGGTTATGCGAGGACCGTTGTCAGCATTTTGAGGGGTTTTTGTATAACAGCGTGGGAGAGGAAAAATATCTTGATTTAGTAAAAAAAAAAAATAACAAACCAGAAAAACTAAAGCAAACGCTACTGTGAAAATACAGATAAAAAGGGAACTAAGTTCTCTAAGGGGAAAAGAAAGACTGTATTAAAAAAAAAAAAATATGTGGTAGGGGGCTTTTTTACCTTTTTTAATTAGTTCAACTGTATATTAAATCAGGCGGAAAAAAAATAAGCATTGGATTTTTATTTTGAGATGAATTGTCAGGTTCCTTTAAAAAAAAAAAAAAGAGTAGTATTTATTAAATGTTTCTAAAGAGAGCACTATTGTTTTGGTTACAATATAAGCAAAAAGAATAGGGATTTGAAATAAAACCTAGAAGAAATATGATTTCCCTAGAAATGTTTAGAGGAATTTACTTAATTGCAACCAGAAGTTTGACCTGGAAGTGTAACGTTTTGACCTTTTAGCTGTCTGGTTTCCTAAATGTGTTGTTTTGCTCGCTTTAAACTGTGAGAAAATATGTTTTACCATCTTTAACCCTTGCATTCCCTAAAAATCTCAACACAAAAGTCCTCAAACTATCACCAGCAGTTGAGGGAAAAAAAAAAAGTCATTACATTTTAAGAAAAAAAAAATCATTATAGGTATATGTTGAACATTGAAGTCCTTTCTGTTTTCACTAGAACTGGAAGTATAATTGTGGGTGTAATTTTATGGTTAAATAGGAATTTGTTTAAACTTTCTACGTCACCATACTGCACAATAATACTCTTTGTTCTTTTGTTCTTGTTTGTTGTCATATGACAAAGGTAGTGAGAAAAAAACAGGTTTTAAAATTGCAAATATTTTTGAGGCTTTGTTGATATTTGGAAAATTTTCATAAGGCTTTACAGAAATCTGTCCAGGATAGGGATGGAGGGCAAATTCCTGAAAAAATTCTGCATATGTTCTTTGTGTAAGTAATTCAGTGAGAGCAGTTTTGTGCACTTGCTTCACCATTGAATGTAAGCCATTGGTGTCCTGGTTTGAGTGAGAACAGAACTAATTCTGTTCAGGGATTTTACTTTCCAGCTCCGTTCCTCTAACTCCCTGCACTGTCTGCAGTCAGCAGCCTGTTTTCCCAGGCAGTGTCTGCTGCCAGCAGTGAGAACACCCCATGGTCAGAGCTCCTACCAAGGGTTGGGGTGCACACCAAGGCTGGATCTTGTGCACCGCACTGGGGGGTGTAGGAAAGGAAAGGCCACACCTGCAGGGAGGAGAGGACAGGGCAGGTGACCCCACACTGACCAATGAGGGATTCCAGCCCACAGACGTCATATTCGATATAAAGCTGAGGGATCATGAGTGTCTCTGCTTGGCTCAGGTCTTCTTCCAGCTTCTTCCTTGCTTCTTTGATGGCCGGCATCTGAGGACTCTGTCTGTTCTACCTTCAGTCCTGATCTGTGTGTTCCTGAATCCAGTACCAAAATCCCTCTCCTGAACACAGGTCCTGTCTGCCACGGGGCCCAGTCTGGGACTTTCCTGGTGCCTGTTCCGTGGCATCAGTGGTGACAGTGACATAATTACCATCAAGGGGGGCTGGGTTTGACACTGGTTTTATATATATATTTGTATATATTCCATTTTTATTATTATCATTTTCATTAAAGATGTTTAGTTTCCTTTTCTAATCACTAAGTCTCTCTCCCTTTCCACCTATTTGCTATGCTCTAGAATTTCCTTATATTCTTAGCTGTTATAAACCTAAAAAGAGTCTGTTGTGTGAAAAGGCAAAACCCCACAATACTCTGGCACAACTTGCTTTGTTCAGACAACAACAGTATGAAGCGCTTGCTCGTTCAAGTCCACAAGTGTCTCTTGGAACTCTTTCTTTTGAAGTGTCCTCTAGATGACAGGGTGGAAGAAAAGATTAGTCATGACCTTCAACATCTACCTCTTAGCTTCACTGGGCTATCCTAACGGGAATCCACAAAAGAAACAGACAAGAACACTTACTGCTGCCATATAACAAGATCAACTTTGAAGAAACTACCTTATCCCATTCATGCCATCCTTTCAAAGTTCTGCTGAAGATACCTGCTACTAGCTTCTCTTTCCCTCTCACTGTCTCCCCTCATGTCTCCAGTGGCAGACTGCTGGGGTTTTTTTACCAAATCTGTAAGTTTTCTAGCCGTGTGATGCAATATATTCCTGACATTTTTAATGACCCTTGTCACTTTGAAGAGACTTTAGATTCTCCCCTGCTGCTGACATGTCAGACAGCATTTACCGCAGAGGTTGTTTTCCAGTTCTTTCCTCCTTTTGGCTGGTAGCAACAGGTGCCTTCTTCAGCCTTTCTGTCCGTTGTCAGGCTCATTCCAGTGGTTAAAGAAGGCCAGGTACATGGCTTCCTTTGCAATACAGTTTCTATGTTCAAAACAGTGAGGGATTCATAAATAACTTTCACTTCATCTGTTAAAGCCCATCACATGTAATTAATAATATGGTGACTGAGCCTGGGATCAACAAAAGGGTGAAATCAGATCTTGTCTTCTCTTAGGAAACGGTCGTCTGTGATAATGGTACACTGACCATTGAGTGTATCACTCTTTCTTTATCTGGTTGAATGCATTAGCAGATGGTGCTGGCTGTTCATGCTTACACATTATGAATGGGTAATTGAGACACTGATCTTCAGAGCTGTTTTCCAGGGCAGCATCAGTCTGCCTCTCCATCTTGAGTGTTAGTGAGGGGAAGATGGGCTCTTTCCTTCAGAGCTGATGTGTTCTCAGGACCTCCAGCAGGTGCATTTCTCATCTTGTATCCAGGTGGTCTCGTATGTGATTTCTTCTCTGTTCTTTCCTCCACATAACCCATGAGAAAGCAGGCCAAGAAATGCCTTATCCCAGGTCCGGTTTGGCCAGTATATTTCTTATTTCAGAGTGCATTCTGCACCTCTCTTGCTAGAGGAGACACCTACAACTCTGCTTTTGGATTTCATAAAATGGCTCAGTCCAATTTCACTGTTAATGTCTCATATTCTGAAGGTTTTAGACAGTGTGCCGTGTCCAGCTATCAATGCTCTGATAGCAGAGAGGACTTTGTTAGGCCTATCTCCTCCTGTCTTGGTCAGATTCATCTAAAGGCTAGTGTCTTTCTTCCAGTCAGGGGCGCTGCTCCCTGATAGGAATTAAATCTTGTTCCCAGGTCCTTGATGGGACAGATCTCTCACCTATTTGTGCAGCCAACTGACCTGTGTTTAGAAGATTTAGCAGCTAGAATAGTAGCACTAATGCTGATAAAATTGTGAAAGAGTACAGTGGACAAAAAGCAGTAATCTGTTTTTGTCTGTTTAAACTGACCATAAGGAACCCTGGACAAAGACAGAGACAAATTATATTACTGACTTTATTTGGAGGTGTAAGAGTTTGCAAGATCAGACCAGAGTTTGCAGGGATACTCACTCAATACTGTATCCAAGTATATATATATTTTTTTTTTAAGTTCCTACTTTGTGTATGTCAATTTAATGGCATGAATGGGTTTTTTTTGGTATAAAACATTTTTTTAAAAATAGCTTATGGGATTTATTTTATGTTGCTGAGTACACATTTTCCTGTGTGCTTGCTTGTGATGATCAGCTGAAATAATGGGAAAAAAATTAAATTTTAAGATTTTTTGAACTGAAGGCAGAATGGATGGAAAGAATTAATGCCATCCTCAGCTGCCAGAATTGCTCTGAAACCCACTGTTTGGTGTATAGAAATTTGCACTACGTGAAGATACGTGGTGTCATTAACTGTGAACTCTCAGCAGGGGGGATGGAATTGATGACCTCTAGAGGTCCCTTCCAACCCAGACATGTCTATGAAGTTGATTTCTTTTTTTGAGGGGGTGGGTATGTGTCTGAGATGACACAGAAATTCTGTACCCATTCTGAACACCAGAAAAGGCTCAGGAATTCTCAACAGCTTTTTGTATCTGCTGTCTTGTGCCTGCTGTCCCTGGTCTGTCCTAGACTTGAACTAAAACTAACATGCCAATGTTTGGTTTTGAGTCTCTTCTAAACTACAAAAGACAGTGTACTCTGGAGCACATGCTATGAATGTGAACATTATTTTGGGGAAGGAAAGCTGCATGATTAGCAGTAGATTTAGAATAAAATGTTCCTTTTTGTTTTATTTACAAATGATCAGGAATTTGGATGTGGTGGGAAATAATTTTAAAAGGAGAAATATGACTGTTAAAAAGCAGTCTAATAATATGTCTCTAGAATACTTTGAAGATGAAAAGCTTTAACATTATTACTGTAAACATTACTAGTATAGCTTAATCTGTGTAGAATAAGTAACCTAGCATAAGCAAAATGTAGATTTTTATTTTTTTTACTGTATAACATAGTGTTTCAGAAAGTCTGATGCACTTATGTATTTACTTTCACACTGGAACATAAAGTCATCCTCTTATTTTTTAATGTGTGTTGCAATGATTGAGTTTGTTGTTACTTTCCAAACACAGAGACAGTCCTAATCCAGAAGAACCTTTCAGAAAAGTGAAATGTCTAGGCTGGGAGGAAAAATATGTGGGTTTTCTTTAAAAGATGGTGTAAAAATACTGTTCAATGAGAAATAGCTGCCTATCAGCTGGGAAATGGTTGGGTGGCAGTTGGCCTCCTTAGGCTCGCACTGAAGATTTGGAGAAGACTTGAGTGAGTTTAGTTACAGAACCATGCAGGTGCCAGACTGCGCTGGGAAGTGAACACCTGCTAGGCTGCTCCAGATAATTTGGCAGCTCAGAGGCATTTTCCCAGGCTCCCAGATGAATGGTCTGTAATAGCCGTGGGAGAGGGCTTCCCACTGCTCCATGCTGTACCACAGCCTCTTCTTGGCAACCTTCTGGAAACTCAAGGCAGCTTGGCTGTGACTCCTTCGAAAAACAAGTGTTGATGGATTGTCTTACAGCAAAGAGTCGGTGTCTGATACTTCCTCTCGGTGTCGTGGGACTATGAATTATAACAAGCCGGGCAAATTACCATTCCCTTAAAAGGCAGCTCTCACTGGTGCCTATTCAGCTGAAATTGAACTGTGGATTTTCTAGAGACACTTTTATTCGGTCACATTTTGGTTTTGGTGTCTGCTTATTTGGTTGGGTTTGGGGATTCTTGGTGTTCTGTTGGCTTTTTCTCTTGTTCATTTTTGGAACTGGGATGTAATGATTTAGGTGCACAGTTTTGAAGTAAGAAAAACTCCTAATCACTAATAACAATTTTATTTCTGCTTCTATATTGGTAATCTACAAATGGCTCTTTATGTTGCATGATGAAGAGAAGACTGAAGATTGGGCCTGCTGGGTTTGCTGGGCCTAAGATCTGTGAACTTTCAGTGTTTTGCAGCCAGTAACATAGAATGTAGCTTGAGGTTAAAACTTCTACAGCGTGCTTAAAAGGAGTTAGTGATGGATCATTTGGTACATATCTGTTGGTCTCTCCTTCCAGATACCATGAAAACCAGCTTTTGGTCCTTGCTGAGCATACACCAGCCATCTTCCCGGGAATGTAATCCACAGCTTGTCCAAAGCCAACAATAGTATAAAACCAGCATTGACGGTGGACAAGTCTGGAACTGAGAACAGTCGTAGACTCATGCTGAGTAACTTTGTGGAAAGTTTAAAAAGCTGCAAATTGCATGAGGTTGTCGGATAAGGTGGTTTTCTTGTGGGGCTTAATTTTTAGTTTCTTGTTTCATGAAGCAGAGTGGTTGATTGGATAATATACTTCTGTTGAAGGAAGGAGAAAGAGGGTATCGCATTTTTCGTAGGTCTGCAGTAACTCTGGCAACTCTGAAAGTTCTGCAAACTCCAGCTGACTGTGGATTAGATCAGATGTCATATACAAGAGGGTTTCAAAATGTTTGATGAGCGTAGCTGTGTGATACTTTCAAAATACAGGTATCTTGAATGTACTGCATGTTAACAGTTTCTCACGGTTAGCAATAACTAACAGCAAATCATCTGTTCAGGCTTTTTCAGCAAAGTCAAGTAGTAAATAGTTCTGGAAACTAAAATTATTTTCTCGTGTTAGTCCCTCTGAGCTGAGCTTATTAGCTCAGGTGCAACTCCCCGTGAAGGCTTTGAAGACTTTCAGACTTGAGCTGACACTGCAAAAATAGTGTAGAGTTGTCTTGATCTCTTACATAATTATTTATTTTGTTAGATTTGAGGTAAGCGTTTTCTTCCAGAGAACAGTAGCTACCTTAATCAAGGGCCTTTGAGAGGAATTTGAAACTTTGTTCAGGCTGTTAGTCAATCAAATATGATTAAACACTTAATCTCTCAGAGAATACCAGGATAGCAAGAAAAATAAACAGATAAACAAATACATGTCACTGATTCATAAAAGAATCTCAGGAATGGAGTATTGTCATTTTCCCTGTGAAAAGCAAAAGATTCACACTTTTTCCTTTGAAGCTTCAAGAAAAAAAAAAAAAAAGAATTTGGAATATCCCAGACAAATGGAGGTGGAAAGACTCTTAATACTGACTCTCTGTTAGAAGTTTTGTTTGCAGAGTTATAGTTGGAGGGATGTTACCTTTTCAGTGTTAACAGAGGTCACAGTGGAAGATGCTGTTATCACACTAGTAACATTTATACATGGGGCGAGTTCTTTCACTTGGCTAACCCTACTAACAACAGTAAAGAATTGTGAATGCCAAACTGGAAATAGCTAAAAGTAATTTTCTTTAATTGTGCTCATAAATATACAGCTAATAAAGCTGGTGGATTACATCCAAATTTTTCTCTGGCACTCACCATTTTTATGGGATGGTTCAACTTGTCACATCTTGACTTGCTCTCTAAAGGGAAGTCAAATTTTAGGTAACTTCCTGAGGGGAAGGAAAAAAGATGGCTGATAAATTTCAAAGAGATTGATTGTGATCAATAACTATAGTTCTTAATGAGAGGTGATGCTGAACAGCACTTGATGGTGAGCGCCAGGAGAGCTTGTACAAGTAGGAGGGCTGCAGACTCTGCAGGAGAGGACAGGCACTTTGGGGCTTATTCTTAGAAATGAGGCATGCCTTGGCAGTCAGTGGAGATTGAGACAGGAACAAACAACCTTTCCTTACTTCTTTTTAAATGGATCTGACTGTCTTGAAAGCAGTGGTAACGTTAAGTCTTGCAGAACTCATCAGAGTAAGGGGAAATACCACTGCCCTTCTTTTGTACGTTTATTTTAGTGAGGTATACAGAGACTATGGAGGAAGAGGAGTCGCAGACACTAACTTCCTTCAACTTCAGTGGGAGTTAAGTTGCTAAATAACTTTATGAGTCAAGTCCTAACTGATTTACTCAGTCATTTGGGAATTTAAGTAGAACAAAAGTAAAGGCTGATTTCCTTAGCTGTGGTCTAATAATCTCTTCACTGTAATATAATACTCGCCGTCTTTATCCTCCTGATGCACAAGGATTTCTGTTGTTCTCAGGAATAGAAGCTGAGAAGAAGCCTCTGTGTATGTTACAGGTATCTGCTGGGTCAGCCAGGCTAGCTCTGTCTGCTTGGAAACACTGAGGAGTTTAAATGTATGCATTTCTTGCTTAGTTCAATTGAATCTTCGATAATTAAGACCTTTCATGTTTGTTTGTTGGGGCTTTTTTATAGCCAGCATTTTTTTCTATCACCTTTGAGTATGGCACCTTTGTCTAGAAGGCAGTTAAGTAAACATCCATTGGTAGTGTTCTTGTAGAATATGTATTAAAACATTGTAGTGAATATACTCTAGCCTATTGGACTAGTGACCATGATACTAAACTATTAAGCAGGTGACATCTCTGATCAATTAATTGATCTGGCTGGAAACCAGAACTTTGCAGTTAGTAATTTATTTAGCTTTTCCCCCTCTTTCAGATACTAACTTCTTGAGACTTCAGTATGAAGTATAAGCAGTTTCTTTTTAAAAATATTCCTTTAAAGGTATCTTTTCTTTTGTATACTTGAGCTGCTGCTGCTGCTGCTTTCTCAGTCCTGTCTTTGGAGATGTGCAACACTTAGAGACCAGAATGCCCATGATGCCCTTACACTTACTATTATCCCTTTGTTTTATGTTGCAGCCAGCAGTTTTCACATTACTGCCTACTTTATGAAGAGATGGGTTAATCTCCGTTGTGCTGTAGGGAAACATTATCGTGGTAAGAAATCAGTTTCCTATAATGTTACGTAGAATTTTGCATTTCTGGGAGTTAAAAAAAGGAAGATGAACTAATATGTTGTCAGATTTTGGTCTACTTGATAAAAATTTCTTTCAGAACTTGGTCTAGTTTTTTTCTTTTTCTTTTTTTTTTTCCCCAGACAATGTTTCCTTAAAAAAAAAAAAAAAAAAGGCTTCTTAACATAAGTTGGATTTAAAAAAAAAAAAAACCAATTTAATTTTACATTTGCTTCTGCCCTGCCCCAGGGTAATCAGCTAAGCCATACCAAATTCTGTAAGTATGGTGAGACTTGGCATTTTACTGAATCTCTGCAGGGTGAATCAACCAGAGGTTGCAGTATGAATCATTTCATTATAGCTCGAGTGTCTTGTGACATCAACTGTACAGTACAAGTGTATGCAAGAAAAGGCTTTCGTTCACCTCAGTGCTATAAAATCTTTACACAGCTGATGTCAGTGGACCAGATCTTTTCTCATGTTATCTCAAGCTCTGTAAGGAAGTGATACCAATCCTGTCCCTCCAACAGCAATAAAAAGGAGTTATAATGATCACCGCCCTTTGTGTTCACCTTTTCATATTAATAAAAGCAAAATAAACCAATTTGGTACCCTTAAAAATATTGAATACTTAAATTATGTAAAAATATCCATTCATTATTTTTATAGGAATTCAGCATATTCTTAAATGTTTAAATCTCTCTTCAAAGGCCATTTAGTTGTTTTCTATATCCATAATGGTTGAAGAGATTGGAGTGTTGATCTTAAATAGCTCATTGAACTGCTTCTCCCAACCTCCTGGAATAATAGTTAGGAAAGAATAGCAGAATGTCTGCATTGATATCTCAGCACTGGTTTCTGTGTATTAACTTGGAACTTCTTGTAAGCATCAGTGAATACCTAAAGATACTTTCATTTTGCCAGCCAGTAAGTGAGGTTGTTACAAAATATAACAATAAAAATGTCTAACTGGAATTGATTTATCCTATTCGTGCTGCCAAAAAGAGAGGCTCTGGTGCTGCAGTCAAAACTT
This sequence comes from Ceryle rudis, assembly GCA_033439905.1. Lineage (NCBI taxonomy): Eukaryota > Metazoa > Chordata > Aves > Coraciiformes > Cerylidae > Ceryle > Ceryle rudis. The sequence continues at coordinate 54,836 of JAAGNO010015585.1, forward strand.
TGCCTCCATGTGAACCTCCTAACAAAAAAGGAACTTCATTTTGCTGTTTCACTCCAAAGAAATAGCAGAATAAGCACATATCCTAAAAATTAAACCAATAATTTGGCACCAGTGATTCCTTTCTGTAAGATATACCTAGTAATTCACAAACAAAAACCAGACATCAGGCCTAATTAAAGGAGAATCTTACATACTTAAATCAATGATGCTCACTCAGTATCTAAAGTTAACTTACCTAAGAGGCTATTATTGGAACCCTGCATAAAAAGTTCAGTCCTTGCAACTGTTGTCCAGCTTTTCTTTTGTAGTTCATCTGGGAGATGTCCATAGACCACTCGCAGTGTGAAAGCCGTTGTGCTAGATCTTTGTGCGTGGCTTTTCAGATCTTGAGGATACAAGCAGAAAATTAGTCTGGACAATAAGGCACAGCATGAATACTTCCTTGGATGCAGTTTTGCTAAGAGTTGATATTTCTGAAACCATTATGAAAGGCTCCTATTCATTATCAAGTTACACTAGCTTAACAAGCTGTTGTGCCAATACAGATGCGCCTGAGGTCTCTGTGTATGCTTTTTCAACTGGTGGCAAGTGCAAGATGTTTCAACATCCCCATCTTTCATTGTAACGACTCTGGAAAAGTCTCTGCTGGTACACACACAGAGGGGTTTGCAGGTACTACTGGAGATAAGCTGTTGGTGAAGAAGCAACCTTGCAGAGAAGCAGTTGCCCCTCTGGATGACCAGATAGTCACTGGCAAATCGTGGGCATCGTGCCTATATGCAATTTGTTGTGAGGAGATATTCTACCAGAATAACCTATGAGGTCAACCTTGTGTCTGTTCTGCATGCATCGGCTCTTTCTTATCCCAGAAAATAGGTGTTACAGTTTGAATAAAAAACTTTTTAAAAGTAGGATTTTTTTAATAAAACCAAACCAAAACAAAATCCAACAACAACAACAAAAAAAACCTGAGTTGAAAATATGAAAACAGTAATCTGGAAATAATCTGATATGTAAAATAAACTGTGCAGCTACACTTCTCTCATAGCATTGCTTGATACTGTATAAAGCTTTGCCTGGTCTATTCTAACCTGAGAACCAGTCAACTTTTAATCGTTTGTAAATAGAAACTTTGTGTTCGTAATAAACCATATGCTCTTGAGTAAAATATGCAATTTGGTAGTTAACCAATTTGTTCAATGACTTCAAAATTCACTACAGTCAGAGTTTAAAACAGCAGAGGTTTTTTGCCAACTCCTGACTGAATATGTTGTGCTGTATTGCAAACATAATTTACAGCTTCTGTGATTAAAAAGCGCATCGCCAGAACAGCACAAAAGAAATCATCATTAAGTGGTTTGTCTGTTGGTTCTGTCTGGTCTGTTTGTTCAGGGGTGCAGGTGGACTAATTTGCAGACATGATTATCCTCTTGGGAACTAAATTTACTCTGACTTATGGATTTTTTTTTGGAATGGTTTAAAAAAGCAAAACAAAAGGAGGGATGGGATTTTGAAGAGAGCAGGTAAGAAACTAGTGGAGTGCATGAAGTGTTAGTGTGCAATTTAAGAAGTAAATTATTTTGTTTACTAAAATAACATAAAGATATATATGTTGTCATTAGGTGTGGTTTTGAATATGGTTATAATTTTTTCAATTCTCTTTGTTTAGAGCTCCGTGTCTTTCCAGAGAGATTTATTGTTTGTGTCAGTAAACTTGAATCTAATCCAAGTTCTTGGACATGTGAAAATGGTGTACTGGTATGTACAAAACTGTTCTATATATTTTCTAATTTATTATATAGAGGTAAAATGAATGTTTATGTACAGATGTAGTTATTCACGTATTTGTGACTGTCCTCTTGGAACCAGAAAATCCCATTAACAGTTGGGCCAAAGTATACAAAAGGACATCCTGAAGTGAGTCTGAAGCAGACAAAAAGGGGAATTTTTGGAAGCTCAGCATTTTCTGAGCCATACAAGGCTCACAGAAAAAAGACCGTGTATTTAGAAAGCTAGGTATGATTTTAGCAGCTTGATTTAAGGATCTCTCTTTCCTTTGTCCTTGTAACATTTTACTTTCCAGGATTGTAATGGGACAGCCTTTTAATGTCTGTGGGTTTCTTGTATGTTTTCTTAGCACTTGTTCTGCAAAAGAACTCAAATGGGTCAGTGCTAGCCCTGCTGGGAAAAAACCCTCCCCAAACATTTTTGAGGAAAAAGGCACTGGTGTTAATCACCATAAACAATTCTACTTAAATATTTCATCCTGAAGGCTCGATCAGGGTCAAAGGCTCATGCATTTTATGCTGTAGTTAACTGCCACTTGTGTCGAGTGCTCAGGTTGACCCAGGTGGCCTGCTCTGTGGAAGTCAGGCTCTGCTGGGCTCGCAGTAAGAGTCAGAATTACACACCAAGCTCTGTGTGTATTTTAGCAGTTTATCTTAGATGTATTAAAGTATATTTGACCCTCGGAAAAAAAAGAAATCTACTTATTTAACTTAGTATTTTTTTTAATATCAAGCAGGGTGTTCTTATATAATAAAAGATGAGAATTTTCTTTAGTTTCTTTCACGTGATTCTGTCTAGTTAAGGAGAAGGCAAATGAAAAATACAAAGTTGTGGACTTCAGCTTGATGATTTCAAAATTTGATCTTGATCTAAGGAAACTCCTTGTTACTTAAAAAGGGAGTTTAAACACTTTTATGTTTCTGAATATACAAATATATCTCGTAGTGGGATCACAACCGCTTGCTTTGCTTATAGACACAATCTGTGTACATAGAACTGGCTGGAAGGGTCAGTGTAGCATGTTGGTAGGAGAGGGTAAGAAAAAGTTATCCCCAAGCCATCTACCCTGATCTGAGGGCCTAACAAGTTGTGAACAGACACTCAGCAAATGTTTTGGACTATCTTTTAAATTCATACCACTCTAACTTAAAGGGTCCATTCCAGACTGTGTTGTTGGTCCAGAATCTCTACCACATGTTAATACCAGATTTGTCATACACTCCAGTTCAGTACTTTGCCAAACTGGGGGAGTGTTTGATTGCCACTGAGAGGCAATTTCAAGTTTTTGGCACTGCAGAAGCAAAGGCTAAAGATCTGCACTTTATGCAATTTAGCAGTGAGTATGCTTGAATTCTAAAGTAGACTACAAGAGACCACCCAGAAGATCTTTCCGTTGATATACTCCAGTGTATTCTGTCACGGGCTAAAAATGAGGCATATGTTTTGGTTTCCTCTGTATGTTGTTTGGGTTTGAGCAATTTCATAATGTTGAATGCAAGTTCTTTTAAACGTTTAATCAGCTCACACCCTTGGTTCTGAGGGCCTATCGGTGTTTTATAAAAGTGGTTGACTATACGTTAATGGGGTTGTTGTCACTTTTCAGTGTTGCTGAATGTCACTGTGAATGACTTTGTCAAGAGTTAGTAATCTTTTATTATTATTATTATTTTAACTGCTTTTATGCTGGTGTATTGCTTGGGTCAAGCTTTCATTCTTGAGCGTTGTCCAGTTAGGCTCAATGCCCTGCTTTCCCATTACTTAGAACCCGTTTTATGTCAGCCTGGTGCACATTTATTTCACTCAGTGCAACACTGTTTCTTTACCCATCTTCAGCACTTTATTCTTTGCCTTTTCATTGACTTTTAGGCTATTCTCTGTATCTCTGAAATAGACTGTGCTTAAACCAAGAGTTTCAAGAGTTGTAGCCAAATATGAAATGAAATTCTTATGTCCTATGTCTTAGAAAAAATAGTAATTACATTGCTTTTAAGATACTCACCAGCACAAACCTTAGCATCAGTTGCTGAGAGAAACAATTTGAAGCCTTCTGTGATGGCTGTTGTAAGACCAAGGAAAAGGTGGATTCGACAGCCTCTGTCAAATTAGCTTTAGGGATCAACTAATGAAAGGTTTGAGAGTGCCTCTAAGAACTAGAGCTGAAATAAAATGGAAGAAAATCGATTGATATGTGATTTTCTATTTAGAATAGAATCTATTTAGAAATGAGTGTTTCAGCTAATCAGGCTGCATGCAGCCTGAATCATTTTGGAAGAAAGGAAGTCCCGACTAAAGGAACGATACAGCAAGTTATTGAAAATAGATAAGCAAATTGTAAGTCTCGAGGAAAAGAGGGAAGAATAGATGGGCTGATTACTGCAAAGTTAAACATGAAGCCATTGTTTCATGTTTTGTCAAACTATGTTTGTAATCTTGAATAGTTTTATCTTGAAAAAGATGACAGTTTTGGGAACAGGGCAAAAGAGGAAAAACCCAGGGAAATACGTGAGCTTTGGAGAGATTAGTCAACTTTGTTAATGGCAACATTTTCTTGATTATTATTATGTCGAGAGCTAAAGTGGAAAATTGGAAATGGGTTATCTGAAGAAACAGTGGAAATGGAAATGGGTGGAAGGCTTATGGGAGGCTTGTGAACATTTGAAAAATGTGCTAACAATGGAGTATTCATTGATAACCACATCAGCTTTATACTAGAATCTATGAGAGGAAGCAGTTGTAGGGAAAGCATGAAGGACATAAAGCTAATGAAGAAACTAAAATGGAAATTTGAAATTACTGCTCATGTGAAATCAGAAAAGAAAGTGGCAAGTACGAGATTCTTTTCCAAACAGAATATTAGTCTTAAAAAAACAGCCGAACAATAAAAATCTGCATAGGTTCCCAAGGAGGAGCAAATTGCTAAAGATACACCCAGTGCTTTTTAAATCCCCTAACAGAGAAATAAAACCAAATTATTTCAGCTTTTGCATACATATGTCTGATTTTATAAATTGTGTCCCTGTAACAGACTCGTAAGTTGTAACAAACACATAAGTACATAAAACATAAAAGACGTGATTTGCTTGGATTTTGATTATGCTGGGAAGAGGCTTCTGGTTCTTTCATGAAAACATGTACGCCTAGCTGTAATTAACAGGAGACTTTTAACATTCGAGTGTATGCTGACGGACTTGTGTGTCTAAAAGGTAGGTTGGAAACTTTTTCAGCAACAATTTGTAAAGATTAGTAGAAGACTATGGGGAATTTAGTTATCTAATATACAGACTGTTTTATTGTTAAGTGATATCAGATTGAGTAGAGGAAGAAGGAAATGCTGTGAAATACAACTACACAATTCACACAGTTTAAGTGCTAATCTTGGCATGGAATTCTGTGTGCATGTTTGTGTATATATATATATATATATAAAAAAAATATCACAGTTAAGCTACTATAGTGGTGGGCTACTACTGAAAAGGTCAGTCCACATTCCCTCTAATTCCAGCTACATATTCCTTTCCTTTCTGATTACAATGGACCAAGTGATTCTTCAGTTGAGAATGAATTAGTTCATTGATTTGACCCAGCAGAAAATGATTTATTTGTGAAGTTTCTCTGTTTTTTTATTGGAGGATTAGTTTTCCATCATGTCAGTTCAGTGAACCGACTCATCCTGTACCCAAACGGTTGCCAATTGTGGCACAAAAAAATGTTGCAGGAGCACGCAGCCAGGATTTGGGTGAAGAGAGCAGGACCGCCCCTTTAGGTAGCAGCTGATAGTTACCCCGGTTTGGAAGCAACATCCAAACCACACATTAATGTTACATTTGTTGTAATACTTGTCTTGTTGATGGGTTTCTATTTAATTTTCCTTTTTTAAATATCATGGAATCTAGTTTTCATGTGGTTTCAGATAATACGCTTAATTCTTTTCAGCCATTTTAGGAAACGTAGCTCGAGGAAGACAATATTAAGTTGGAGTTCGGTAACCTGGAACACGGTTCACTACTTTTCTCAAAAAGGTAGAGAGGAGGGCAACTGCAGAATAATGAACCCTGTCCAAATAGCACATAGTGGAACAGGAAAAGAAGCTTTTCTCTTTGGTTACTTTTCACTTTTGACACTCCAAGCTTCCATCACTTTTTTTTCTACTCATCCTTACTCTTCTGCTCAAACTGATGCAACACTGATGATACTGAAACACGCAGTCCCCCCGCCTTCTTTTCCTTTCTCTTAGCCATGCATTTTTGTCCTCGGTGTCTGTCAGTTACGAGCATGTGTGGAGAGCTGGCTTAATTCATTGATTCCTCTGCAAACAAGGGGGTGGGTTTTTTGTTGTTTATGTGGTTAGCTTTCAGGTGGATCACTTCGGTCAGACTCTTGCTGCAGGGCTGCATAAATGCTAGTGCTGATAGAGAAACTTGGCAGGACCATGTGTTGGTAACGGTGAGACTCCCCTTTCAATGTCAGGAGAGCTTTAAATTAGCTTGATTCCCAAGTTTCTCTCTGAGAAACTATGTCACAAAGAAATGATTAGTAATGACTTTGACTTGGTCGTAAAGAAGAAAGCTATGGCAGTTTTACAATATTGCCTTTTGTCCCAGCTGTCTGCCTCTCCTCCTTGGAGATTACCACTCCTAGAACAGAGTTTGCCAAAAGGGCTGCGTGCCTGCATCTCGTCTTGCTGCATATCACAGTCTTGTGGATTCATGCAAACCAAACTTACCTGGTCTTGAAGCTAGTGCATTGAATTGCTGGTGGGAGCAGCTCCCTTCTGCCAACTGCCAGCAGGGGAAGGAACCCCCTGCGAAAGGGGAGGGAGGATACCCGAGAGCAGTAATGCTGCGAATTGCCTCAGTGAGATTTGTCTGAACTTGTCTTAGTGTCTTCTTATAGCTTATGAACTGACTGATTTATTTTCTGCATGGCAAAAGTCTAATAGCTGTCTGCTGTTCGTTATACAGAGAAGTGGACAAATGATGAAATGAAATATGACACAATTATTTCAATTAGTCAAGACTGGAGAAGGCTGTAAAGAAATTTTCAAAGAAACCGTACAGAGCTGGGTGGAAGGGGCACTAGGACTGCAAATGAAAATAATCTGTTGATAAATGCACAGTATTTTTACTGAAAAGAGCAATCACAGTTTTCATGTATACCACTGAGTGAATTCACTGTACGCTCTCTGGAAAAAGACCAAGATATTGCTACAAGGAACTGAGTGAAAATCTTTTTTCTTCAGCATTATTTGTCTTGAAAAGCAGGCAGAATATTAGAGTATGTATGGAATGAAATAAAAAGTTATACTTCAATTGTCTTAAAGCCAATACGTTGAATACATCTTCAGTAAAAGATTATGTACCTCTCGTTGTGCAAAATCCATAGGAACAACAGCAGAAATAAATAACAAAAGGTCCTATAACTGCAGTATGAGTGATTAAGCACGTGAAATGAATTCCATATGAAGCAATCTTCAAAAAGCAAGGACAAATTGAGTAATCTTTTTCTGATTTTTGGTAGTTGCTTCTTATAGGAGTGCTCCAGTTGATTTAAATGTAACTACTTAGCAGTGTTCACAAGATCTCATTTGTCAAAGCCTTGTGGTTATTTAAGATATTATCATCTGTCATCATCCTTTCGCCTCCCTCATTCTCCTATCCCCTCTCACTCTCTTGCTGTCACAGCTTATGCTGGTGCTTAATTTGGATTTGAGCTAAGATTCTGGACTTTACACTGAAAGATGTGTTTTCCTCGCTACAGGCTGAGGGGAATAGGCAGCTTTGGCAAAGGTGCAGGGCAGAAGGCTGGCAATAATAATGTTAAAAGCTACAGTGAGCTAAAGGTTTTATTTAGCTGCTGTGCATCTGTGAGATTTTGATGACTCTAGGACTTAAAAAGGCTTAAATTACTTTGGTTTTTGATAATAATTCTCTGTATTCCTGTTGCACAAAGAATATTCAACATATTTTTTTCTTAAATTGTTTTAAAGAGCAATCCTTTCCTCATACTTCAGCAGAAATCTGTTACGGAACTTCATGAGTTGACTGAACAGTAAGCTGAAATATATGATGGTAAAGTTCGCAGAAGGATTTTTGAACAATTTATAATGATTCAAAAGTATTTAGAGGGACAGATTTCCAGTGTGATCTCAGAAATCTTGGGGGCTTTTGGGGTGGTGCTGTGTGTTTTGGAAACCATGCTAAAACATTGACTTAATTGTTGAACAGTAATTATCTCCTGGGCTGTGCAGTTCTGCTATTTTACATGTTTCGCTGTTGTATAATCAGCCAGATCAAGAGTATTAGTTATTCTTTCCAAGATCATTTACACTTGGTAAGCACTACTGTAATTCTATACAGTTGCTTTTTTAAGTTTCTTTTTTTTTTTCTGTAAGAATTGAAGTTTTAAGCATATGAATAATGTCGTATACATCAGGTACTGTAAGTAGGATTCTGTTATGTCATATAATCCATACTATATCTGGAGGGATAAATAGGATGTTTACTTCACTATTAGTGATAGGTGTTTAGATATCTGTAGTGGTTGGCTCTGATACCCATTTAGATCTGGTAGGTAGATAGAAGATCCTCTTGCCAGGCTGTTAAAAGCTGTGGTAGAGGATTGCAGGAGTGCCTGGCTTTTTGAGATCCTCGTGTGACAATTAGAATCCTTCCCTCATGCTTGGTAAATTGGGGATAGGGGTCAAGCTCCACGTAGAACTTCTGTAGTCTTATTCTATTAAAAAAAAAGTATTCAAAGTATAAAACATGTATATCTGGCATGCATGTCCTCTTTCATAACTGCTGGAGGCGGGAACATGAAATTGATTGGAAAGAGATGCATACTTTTAAGACACTGGTTTTCTTAAAAAAAAAAAAAAAAAATCATCATTAATATGCTTTAGCTTTTTCTTCAGTGTCCTTGAGAGAAGCTATTTAGGTTGAAAAGCTATTGCTTTTTTCTCAGTTTCTTATCAGTGGACACTTTCTGTGAAGATAGAATCTGAGTCTTGTCGCATCAGTGTATAAAATCAGAATGATTAATAGCTCAATTACTTAGCATTAATTTTAAGGCTTTTTGCCTTCAAGCAAATACACACGGCACATGTTACGTGCTTCTCGGTATGTAAATAAATAGTTTTTAGGGAGCACTTTCTGTGGCTTTAGAAAGTGTTATGCCCTCGCTGTCTGTTACAGACCTGTAGCCATTTTTAAAAAGGCCCCCCTGCAACTTAAGGGGTTTTTTTAATGAAGTGTCATAACTTACTTGTTGGGTCTTTTTTTCTGCCACTTACAGCTTATTAGGTATTTTTATATTCTCTGGTAAGTGTTCAAATGCAAATCTAGAGAACACTGAATTCCCTAAATTCAGTATAGTCTGGAATTCCTCCTCAGTAAAATGTAAAATATTATTAAAATCCAAACAAAAGTCTTCAAAAGCAAGGAGGTATTTTCCCCGTAGAAGTTATATGCTTTAAGATAATCTGATGATGTTTTGGGGACCTTTGGAGAGTTGGAATTGGCTGGACTTCTGTATCAAGTGAGAAACCTGGGTTCACACGTTGTATTTTGAGGAAGGGGAATGTGTGTCACAGGGGCTTGTTAAGAGATTGGGCCAACTCTTGGACTAATTAATACAGATCATAGGCACTCTTCACTAGCGAAAACTGAATAGTTAAGATCCATGGTGTCAAATTAAACTGAATTTCGGTAGAAGATGCTTTCTGTGCTAGGCCACAGGTAGGTTATACAGTACTGCTCCTCACTGGAGGGGTGCAGTTTTCTGTGGTTTTATTCCAAGTTCAATCTTGAAAAGAATGTATTTTTTAAAACCATCATCATTCCCTAAAAACACCCATTTCAAATGAAACATCAGTACTCTCATGGAATGATCCTTAATGATTTTTACTGGAACTTGCTGACATTTAGAACAGGACAGTCCATTTTAAAAGGTAGAGCAATATTCTGCAAGTCAAATCTAGGAACTGTATTTTGGTTTGAGAATAATATCAATTTCTTTACTTGGAAAAGTAAAGAAACATTCTATGAATGTTTTATGATGCTGTGGGAGTCCGTAAGTAGAATTGTTAGGACAGATGCATCACTAAATTGGAAATGTTGAATGATTTGCACTGTGGAATATGGAAAGTTTTTCCTTCGTGGAGGATGGGAGAGGGCAGAAGATTAGACCTAAAGTCCTGCCTCTCTTTTCTGTCAGCTGAATGACAGTATCTGATATATTCTGCACCGACAAGCCTCCACACTTGCTTTAGGAGCCCTTTTCCGTCTATCAGATCAGAGAGAGTCCTGTATGACCTCTGATCTGCCAATCATCTAATAGAACAGTTCTGAGACTTGAAGGTTATCTTAGGTGGCTGAGCTCATGATACTGCTTAGGGTGACATGAAGAGAAATCCTGCAGTTGCATGCTCACATAAAGCTCCCAGAAAGAAATATTTCTGTCCTTTTAATATTCTAATTCCTACTAATGTTAATTCTATTCACTTGTGCGTGCCTGGGATAATGTTTTATTTAATTGTTTCATCTACATTATTACATTCAGAGTCCCCTTCTGTACGGCACTTTGAAACTACTTTTGATTTATTGAACCAATTGATGTTTTCTATTAAGTATTTTTTGATGAGCAAGTTGAGCCACATTGATAAATGCAATTCAGAAACAATGTGTGGGTTTTGTTGGTTGTTGGCTTTTTGTTTTTTGGGGTTTTTTTTGTGTTAACCAGACACAAAATGTAATTAGCCCTTAGCATTACTTTATTGGTACATAAGTGTGTGCAACTGTTACCCTGAGCATAGTAAGAGACAACTAGAAAGTATGAAGCCAGATGAGAGGCGGGGAGGGAGGCAGTATTGTTCACTTTGGAAATTTTTCTTTCAGCCCAGCATCCAAAACACTAGACTGAAAAAAAAAAAATTATTAAATAAATACCCCCCTCCCCCAGTATTTATATGAGTACTGTACTCAGGCTGAAAATGCCAAACTTGTCTCTCTCCTTCAGAATAATGACTTGAAATAATTCTTCACAAGCGCACATCCACAAGTCTTTCTTACAGGTATTTAATGCTCTGACATCTGACCTCAGCTGTCCTGGAGAGAGCTGCAGATGTCAGTCACTACTCTTAGATTTCTGAGGGTTTGTTTTGAGTGAGATGGTAAGTTGAGTAAGGTAGTAAAAGAACGAATATTCAATTTGATAAGCCTTAAGCAAGTATATCATGTACCTAACAGTCATGTTTCTCTGTAGGTCTTTAAATAGAGTCTTTTTCCCAGGCATCTCTTTGGATAAATCCTACGAATCTCAGGGACACGTTTTGAGAGGCCAGTATTATGAGCAGGTAGGGGAGTAAGACTTTGTAAGCTTCGTTTCTGCGGGCCCTTCTTTGCTGAGTTTTAGTGACAAAAAGGAGTGAGCTTTACCCTATGATCTTAAGAGCATGTATTTCTAATAGAACTTGGCAGTTCAAGGGCTAAAGAAGCGTTTTAATCTTTCGTGCCCACCCAGTCTCTATACAAATGTAAATATGTCTGTCTTTAACAATTTGCCAAGAAATGTGTTTTTAATTTGTTAGCAGCGATCCCACTCCCTGCAGCTCTTTCAGAGTCAAGTCACAAGTCTGGCGGTGCTTTGACGTTTTTCTCTGTCATGGTGTCATTGTTTATATGATGTCTGCTTCTGCCGTCCTCCTTTTTATGCCTGGAATATTTTTCTTTAATTATTTCGCTGCCTAACAGGAATTTGGGATTACTAGACAGGATGAGAGCAGATTAGCTTTTTTTTCTTTCTTTAGCAAGTCCTGAAGTTCCCATAGGAAATAAATAGTGTTCCCAAAACAGTGTTTTTTATTTTTATTTTTTTTTTAATTAACTAAAATTATTAAGTCTATTAAAGAAAATAAAGGAAGTATCACCAATAATGGCTGAGTGTCTTAGTAGTATATGGAGTGCCCATTGTTTTTATTTATGACTCTCTCTGCCTTCTATTGTGGACTTATTCCAGCCTTAGGGAGTTTACATCACTCCTAATAGCAAAAGGCTCTCTGGTTCCCACAGAGTCTTTCAAAGACTGACTCATATGCCTTATGTTAATTGTTCGGCTCTCAAAATACAGCACTTACAGGGTGTGGTTCCAAGGGGAAAATCTACTGTACTTAGAGGGCATGTTCAGAAGTGTTTCACATATAAATCACTTAGATTTTTATTTTTCATTAACGCCTTAACCCTTTTCTGTCACTACTTCATGTGATAAGCTATGTGAAAACAAAATAAAAGGTTGATGATAGCGTAGCGAGGGAATGTGTTAGCCCTTCAACTCTGGACCATTAACTCCAGGCTGACTCAACTCAGGAGTGACGTGGCTTCATCATCTTTGCCTCTTTCCAGGGTCTGCTCTTCACACCCTGGCATGACAGCACACTCAAGGCAACAGTCACGCACTGTTCGTGATGGAATGCAAGTCAGAGCTGAGTTTTGTAGCTTCTCTGCGACGGTGAATACATGTGGACAGGAACTGCCCCAGTCCTCCTCTAGATTTTGTACAAAGTGCTCCTTTCCACTCATTACTTACCACATGTACAAGAATTGCCTTAGAGGACTGGTGATTCTGTCGGTGTGCCGTGTTAATGCCCTCAGCTGAGGCCTGAAGATTGAACAGAATTAGCCTTTCCAGCTACCATCAAGCAGAGATTCAGTAGCTTGTGCTCCTGTTCTCTGGCTAACTAAGAGTGCTCTCCAGCTGCTTTGCCGAATGATTGTGTAAGATCTCTCTGAGTTATGTGAATGTTACTGGAAATTCAAATAGTTTCTACAGACTTTACAGTTAAGAGTCTGTGTCTTCTCTTAAAATTAGGAAAACTCTTGTGTATCTTTATTTCTTCCCTTCTTTAATAGTTTACAGTATATGTAAAATTATTTAGACAAATTAGGGGAGTCTGTGCCTCTAACAAGATTAGAGGCAGCAATTAATCCCTCAGATTAAACTAGTTAGGCTTGATTTCTGAGGTTGAAATCACACTGCCTCTATGTCCCATGTCTTTTCTGCCTGCTGTAAACACACGTTGCAGCATTAGTGGACAGAACTTCATGCATCTCTCAATACACACAAACATGTTTGCGTAATTTGCCTCTGAAAGGAAGGCTCAAAACAGCTGCACTTTTTTTAAACTGTTGAAATGGCTTTATTTCTTTGCTTGACTACCCTCTTTCTGCTTACAAAACAGGAAGTTGTTATCACTGGCTTATTCTTCTGGAAGGAGTGGTGAGGTTTACCACCTCTCCTTTAAAATAGAAGAGGAAATAAAACCAGGCAGGGCTTAATCCCCTGTAAGTGACAGGTTCATGAGGGGTGTTCTAGACAGTGGTCATGTACACACTCTGGCCTTGGTTCTCCTCAGTCTTCCTCTGCTTTCTTCAGATGTTCCACGTTGCTTGGCTCCAATGCTCTGACTTCACAGTGCAGAGCGAGAAACGGTATAAGTAACCTCTCCCTACATTCGATGTGCCCCTGTCAGAGGTTGCATTATGCTGGCTGATGAAAAAAAAATGCTATCAAAGAAAAGGAGATACATAAAGCCTCTTCTCTTCTTGACTTTGCCACATTTTTTCCTCTCCCCTCTCCTCTCCTCCCCTCCCCTCCTCTCCAGTGCCTCAGAAATAATACTTTTTTGAAATATGTGGTAGTTACTAGTGAAGTCAGCACATGGTCCTTCTCTCATTGAGATTGTTTCATTGTGAAAGGAAATGCTCACAGCTTGAAGAAAAAGAGCATTTTCCTTCCCTCCCTCTCGCCCCAGCCTCATATTATATAAAACCATGGTGCTGCTGTTAGCTGAGACCAGAAAGAATTCCCCTGTTGTCCGTAGTAGCCAACCACTACAAGCTGCAAGCGTTTCAACATTCATCTTAAAAGTTTTAACCCTTGCCTTCTCAAATGAGCAAATAACACTGTATTTTTTTTTTCTGTAAGTATGGAAAATCATGGGAGTTATTCTGAGAATAAGCGTATAGACCACTGCGCCAGTAAGTCTCTTCAGTCAAAAAACTGACAAACATAGTCCTGGCTGCAAGAGAGATTCCTGGCATTTGTCATAGTTTGAGCCACAAAGATGTCGAATATTTGCCAGCAGTATCCTCAGATGGCTTGGAAAGCTACGTCCTTTACAGTACAGTCTTGTTTGTTTGTGTTATATTTTAGCATATGAAATATGTTTGTTGGGAGTCTGAAAGGGGAGGGAACTGTATTAGACTCCCAGATATTAAAAGATTAAAAGTAATTGTTTCTCTTAGACTGCTCAGATCAAAATAATAAAGAACATCTGTAAGTCCTAGTGTTAGAAATGGAGTTTTATGTTGAATAATCAGAGCTTGACATGTCATGTTTTAAACCTGTATTTTCTTCTGGAGCAGAAAGAAGAACTTTCCAGTGGGACGTCTGAATATTTTACTGAACCTGCTGAGAACAAGAAGCTTAAGATTAGTCAGAATGAACAAATTAAGCAAGACATCTTGAAAGAAATGTATGTTGTTATTCTTTCTAAGTGTTAAATTTGTAATCTGGTAAAATTTGGGTAAACAGAATCTAGTCTATGTAATACAATTTCAAATATTATAAGCTCCTTTACAAAAGATCATTTTAAATTGCCAAGAGACTACTACTTTAGTGTGGGTAAGCACATAAAATGATCATTGTTGTATGACATGAAAAAAAGCTGTTATGACCCACTCAGATTTCTCACATAGCACTAGGCAGAATGAAAACAAGGTGTTTTTTTTCTTGAATGAAGCTCTGAGCCAAACCAAATATGTGATGTTTGAACCTGATGAAAAACACTATGAAAATATACACTTTCTGCTCATTTTGAGAGTCTGCAGCGTACCACAGTATCAGTCTAGATCTTTGGTCACAATTAAAGAGTGCCCCTGGTGTAGTGGATGGGGAGGGTTAGTTGGTCAGCTGAACACTGGACTGGTCCTCTGCTGTACCAGGATGCCACCCTTACTTGTGCAAGCTGCACAAGTAACCCCAAATCAACTGTGGAATAGGGGATTTGCTGGGAACTCTGGCAGCTTTTATTGTTCACCCATGTTGTCTCATCTGTGCTGTCTTTAGAAAGAGATTAGGTTTGGAGGTGTGCCAGCTCTACCTATTTTGGAAGAGCCCTCCTTCTGAAGAGTTAGGTATGCTGACCTGGGAACTGCTTAGCAGCAGAAAGCGGTCGCAGCGTGGGATGATCTGTAGTAATACCTTTAGGCTCAAAATCTTACACAGGAACCTTCGGTACTTGGGCATGAAGTTCATCTTACAGCCTGTGTGAAATCTGGATTTGTAAGTAACGCACCGCTGAGGAGTGTTTATGCACTGACACTCTACCAGGTCCCTCGTGATCCCATTTTCCTGTATAATTCCTTTTAGAATATCATCTACTTGCATTACCTAAGTCCTTCCCAGATGAATGGGCTTGATACTAGATGAGTAGTGGTTAATTCTAAAGTAATGCTTTGAAATGTCCTGGGAAAAATTCCAGAGGAACATTCTAAAATAGAGATTAGAAACTCTCACTCAGAGATATGCGTACTGCCTCTCCCCACCTGCCCCCCTCTATTCTTTAGATATAGCCATGATGCATGTGAATATATGGGAATAGTTTGAAATCATTTAAGCACTTAGGAAATACTATTTTATCTAGCCAGTTTGGGAAGGAATTCAATATACTTATGCCGTGTTGACCTTTAACATCTGTAATGAATCCTTCTGGAACAGAATGTGAACTCCTTCATGGCTTAGTCATTAATAAATAGGGTTCCCCTAGTGCAGTGGAAAATCAGATGGATAACACTGGATATTATCCGCAACAGGCAAACATTACTGCTTGTCAAGATGATATACAGGAGTTTTTTCCACATTCAGAAATAGGGTTACCCTCGTGGTGTTTCAGAGTTTTTCATTTAAAAACAAAATTCTTTTTTTTTTTTTTTCTTCAGTGTGAAAAGGACAAAATCAGGGAAAACTAGCACAAGCAAACCTCAAATCAGCAAGGACTCCAAGAAAGTGTATCTTGGCTCAGTGAACTCGCAGATGGGGAACAGAAAGAACGACTGTCAAAGTTCTCTTAGCCCTCAATCTGAAGTGAAATGCAAGAGTATGGAGCTGTTAAAGGACTGCATAAATACAGCTGAGAGCAACTTGGAGCTTCCTGTTTTAGAGCTGGAAAATTATGTTAATCAGAGACAGACAGATGATGTTAGCAGCCAGCAAAAACCTCACTCTGTGGAGTGGTTGAAGTCGAGTCTTTTAAGCGAGAACTCTCCGTATAGCTCTGAGTCAGCACTGCTGGGTCCAAAACAAAGTCAAAAAGCAAACAAAACACAGGCTCAACAAAAGAGCTGTGGTTCAGAAGAAAACTTAGAGCATTTCAGAAAAGTATCCTCTGAAGTGACTTCTTTAATTCCTGGCAATACAGAAATGAGTAAGTGTGATGATGATTGCTCAGGTCCATTCCTGGAGAAGAAGACCCCACTTAATTCCAGGTTGTTTTCTAAAGGAGACATGACAAAGGCTGCATCTGATGAGGAGTCACTAACTTTGAGAAAAACCCTCTCCCAGCCTCTTTCTGTGAGGAACAATATAGTGCAGATGAGCCAAAAAGAGCCAAGCAGGACTGCTGAAGAATTGCCTGTGATGCCATCATCTTGTTTAGAACTGCAGCCTGCGTCTTCGGAGAAGCTCGTCCAAAAAAGAAAACAAAAAGCTGAAAATGGTCTTGGGAAGTTAAAACTGCGAAGGCTTAAGAAGTCATGAAGCCTGACATGTTACCTTGATGGCATGGGTGGGGAGCCAGATCTGTGTTAGGAAAGCATATGCAAAAAGTAGGAAGCAATTTAAAATAATGAAAAATAATTTTTGAAAGTCAAACTTAGATAAAACTTAAGTAAATTTAGTTAACTAAGTATCTTAGTCATTTGAAACAGTAATGAAGGTAATTCTGCTAAGTCTTTAGGAATTAAGCATTAATATTATACAAACCAGTGCAGTATTTATAGAAAGAAAATTCTCCTCTAGTATTTACTAAGCAAAATTTTAGATCTGCCTATATTTTAGTACTATGAAAAAGTCATATCAGCTGATGACAGCAAAAGTGAAAACCACTCGCATGACCTGTTAGCAGCTGCAGTTATTCAGTGTTTTGCTTGTTTCTGAACACATAGTTTATTTTAGTAAAAATTAATCCTTTCTCTTTCTGTGTTAGGAAGTCCGTGGTTTATTCACATGATCTTCACAACAGTTAGGCAAATTGAGGTTATTTCAAATAAATCTTTAACCAGGATTTAATGTTGCTGGTAAATTAAGGCCCACCTTTTTAGTGGGGTTTCAAAATAACTGGCTTCTGCTTGTGCTGTTTTGATATGCACACTTATTTCTAACCTGAGTTGTGGATACAAGTGATCGTGCATTCAGATCTGCAGTCAGCTGGGTGTACAGACTTTGCTGTTGGGAAAAGTTCAGACATAAAGTTGCACCTACATCTTCATGTTTCAAAATCAGGCCTTTCTTGAGTGCAAGCACAATACACCGTTTTTCATGTGTTAGCAATACTTGAGTTATTTGTTATGTTAAGATCAAGGTAATTTTTACTTGCACAGTGCTTTTGCATACTGCTTTCGTAATGTGCTAAGGGGCTGGGGAAATGCAACTTTTTGTTTCATGCTTTTTTAAATGTCTTAAATAAAATTTTAGGCTCTTTTCTTTCATCGTTCTCTTTAAGTCAGTGTGACCACAAGACACTTTCCATGAAGCAGTTTTGAAAAAGCCCTACTGACATATACTGAGCGCTGTGGATATCCTCATTTACTTTAAGCAGATTCACATCCACAAGTATTAGAGTTGGTAGCGTAATACAGGTTCTGATGAGACTCAGCAACTCGGACTCTGACTGCACGACCCTGTCAGTAGAATGGCATCTTTCTGCTAGAAATAATTTCTGCTTTTGTTATAAATGAGAAAAAGTCTGTGTGCCTGCTAGAAGACATTTTCTCTTTTTTTTCTTTCAGCCTGTTTGTGTGGTGTTTCTCACAGTGCTTTGCAATGAGGTTGCTAATGCTTACTGCTCTTTGGGCTCTGCAGAAAGGTCTTTCCTAGTAACAGCAAAGCCGAGGCTGCAAAGAACGTGGGTTTGGAGGAAGAGTAGCCTGAGGTATGGTTACTGTTGTCTTTTTTTAGGGACTTGAGGTTCTACTGGTCCAGGAAGGAGTAAACCCCACCTTTTTGATGGACTTAAAAGAGGTGTGAGGATATTTAATTATTTATCAGAAAAATAAGAGTAAAAAAAATAAAATAATTTGATAGTTTATATTAAAATCCTAGCATAGATACCCCGGTGGCTTCTTTAAGTTCTTACCATGAATAAACTGCTAAGAAATCGTACCAGTATATATTCTAGATCACAGTTTTAAATTTCTGTTATTTCTACTTTGCTTTTCCTTGGAGCTTTGCGATGATGTTGCAACAGATTCATACTCGAGACATTTAGATGATTATGCAGTAACAGACACATGTTGAATTTATGAAATCACTTGAGTCACTTCGTTTCATTCTGGCTAGGAAAAAGACCTTACACTTGCTTTTGCAAACTGGTGAATGCACTGATAGCATCTGAAAATGGTGGATGATCTTGAGCAAGTACACTCCAAACTATTACTGCTAACAGTCTGGGATTCTGAAGCTTCCCATCTTCTTTGCCTCTCCTAATCCGTTAAACTCAAGTGATAGAAGGCAGAAGGCAAACACATATGGTTTATATCCTCGCATACCATTACTATTCAACATTATAATGGTAATTTAGTTTTCCTCTTAACTGAATAACATACATACATGCACCCTTACAAATGAATATCCTACATTTATAGGGGGCCTGGGTAGATTAAACCATTATCTGTGTAGATAAGAACATCTGAATTTTCCTTTAGGACAGTTTGTTGTATTACTTAAAATGCTGCTTTCTATCACCTCGCTGACAGCATGAGAATATCCCCCTATTTAAATGGTGATCGTGCAACAATGAGACATGTAGGGCTGGGTTGATCGAAGGTGTTAGAGCCTAGAGGGTCAGAACGAGTACAAGTGGACTATCTCAAAAGTGCATAATTGCATCACTCTTACTGTACTTACTGACTTGTTAGGTACCTAGGCTTTTATAGCTCTGTCCTTAGAGCAAAGTTACTCTAAAAAGCTGTGTCTTGGCTCCTTTCAGAAATGCAGTTATTTAGGGAAAAAGCTTTATAATTCATGGTCATTTCTGGGTTTTAGATGGTATCACTGCTCAAGCCTGGTTCATCTTTTGTCTGTGCAGCAGGACAATTATAAAAGTTTCTCTTTTGCAAACCTGGTGGGTGCTTTACATGATGCTGGGATATCCAGGCTGTATTGTTACTATATGTCTTTATTGTCTCAGTACTTTACGCCCAAGTTTTGTCTTCTCAGTCTTTGCATTTTTTTCTTTATCAACAATCCACCTGCACCCAGATGACTGGTAGAGGTGTAGTCTGACATGCTGCTGAACCACCAACCTGATTTCCAAAGTCAGGTTTAGGTTAAAAAAACCCAAACAAACCAAAAATAAAACCAAACAAAAAAAAACCCCAAAACCAAGTGGAAACTGAGCTAGGGTAAAATCATCAGTTTGCAAGTCTTGACTGTGCCTTTCTATTGCCAGTTTGCTTCTGAGCGACATTAACACGCCTTTCTGTTAAAATTCATAAATACTTAAGGCCCTGCTCTGAAATTGCCATTGAAGCACAGAAATAATTTATTTGGTTCATTTTTTTCCTTTTGTATGTGTTTGTTATGTTGGGGTTTTTTTTTTTGTTTTCAGAGATTTGAACTCCTCTGAAATCTGTATTGATCTGAGACTGGCTAAAGCACACAATGCAGAACTTGCACTGAAAACCGCGTTTGTCTTAAGGAGAAATAACCATCTATTCCAAACCAGCCAGTTTTGTTTGTGTTGTGTGGGTTTGGTTTTTGTGTCTGTGTGTGTTTGTTTGTGTTTGTTTGTTTGTTTGTGGGTTTTGTTGTTTTGGTTTTGGTTTTTTAATGAATCATTTTGTTAATCTGCTCTGTGCTGTTTGATAGTGAAACAGTACTTCCCTGGCCAAACACTTTCTAATGTATTCAGACTGTCATTTCCATTATTCTTTACATCAAAGAAGTTAAAAATATTTGTTTAGTGAACTTTTGTGTTTAAACACACATCAAAAGCTAGCCCAGCCCTTTACATAATTTATTTATAAAGAGGAAGCAGGCTGATGTAAAACCTCCCTTGCCCAGTGCTGATCGGTAGGAAGGCTTTAACTATCGCAAGAGTCATTTTGAGTCGTAAGTTTTGTGCTAGTTCTGATATTACCTGTCGGGTTGTAGTTCTGCATACCAGGGTTCAGAGCTTATGTTAGTGTGTTACTACGCTTGTGGAGCTGTATTTCTGTGCTACTCTTGACTGGAATAACTTCAAGAGCACCTGTTTTTAACAACAACAACAGAAGGTAATTTTAAGAACTAGAATGTTTCCTTGCTACAGAAGGTTTTGACCAAGTAGCCTTCCGAAGGCCTTTATTTTGTCAGTGTGAGCTTCCTTCCCACTCAGCACTCTGCCTGTGGGTCACAGTGGCCGAGTTTTAATGGACATTTTTATATGATCGTCTCACTGGCTTTTGACTAGAAAATTGATTCTTTTAAGGAAAAATAGGGAGGAAATATTGTTTTGTTTGCAAGTGGCATAAGAACGATGTAACATGTATTTAGGCTACAGATTGCGTGTTAGGAGTAGTCATCTCTTTGCCTGTATCAGTATCTAATAAAAGGTTTCATGCTGTATTAAAAGACTCTAATACAGACTTGAGCAAACAGAGTTAATAATATCAAGAGTCTTTTACCCAGCAGTGGGAAGTGTGGGTGGCCTTAGAAATTAGCTTTAATAAAAGGCACTCCTCACTTTGCTTTCTGCTTTTTTTTCTGTTCTATTAAGCATTAACTAGCATCCTAGCATCCAAAACCTATGTGAACAAGCACATGTGGGATGGGGGAATAGCAGCACACGGAGCCTTTCATCAAAGGGATATCAAAGCATTCTACAGCTGAACCTGGGAGCGATATGAATATGCTTATTTTGACAGTTGGGGCAGCAGTGAGGGTAAGCAGTTTCTTCAAGGTAAAGCAAGCTGGGCAAGGAACTCTCACTGCAAATTGTTTCGTCAACTCACTCAAGGATTTTTTGAATGCAGTTCTCCCATTTTGTTCACTCCCCCCTCCCCCCCCCAAAAATTAAAATGGAACCTGGTAGTTTGTGACCTTGTCCTTTCCACAGTGGCAAAGAGGTGACATTATTAGATGGAAACTGTTTGTTTGGTGTCGGCTTATGCTGAGAAATGTTAAGAGAGTTATCAAAATGATGTTGTGTCACAGAGCATTTCAGCTGTAACCTGGAAATTGTCCAGGGAATTAACTTCCACTGTCCTACCTCCTTTACTAGCCATTTAAATTATTCCAGAGCTGGGAGCTGGGTCCTGTGAGAGCTCACAGTGCACCTTTTTGAAGAAGAATTTCGCTGATTTTCTCCCATTCTGTCAAAGATAAATCCTTCAGTATGAATGAGACATAGAACCTCAGTAGTAGGAATTGGTAATCTAGCTCCGTAACTCCTTTATTTGCTGCCATAATTATCTTTTTTATTTATGCATCAGATCTTTAAAGAAAAGTGTCTTGAGCTATAATTCTAGAGATGGGCATGCCCCTTTTTAATATTAATATGATCTCATAGTGCTAGAATGAAAAGAATAGAGATTTATTTCTCCACCCTGTAGAGAAACTGGTTGAAACAATTTGCACATCACAGAGAAGGTGCTCACTGGAATATCTGGGCTGGAACTCCAGTCTGACACCACATCGCTCCACTGCTGCCCCAGTGCTATGTAAGCTGTCTGCTGAACCTCCGTCCCGTGGCCAACAGACTGTACAGAACCTTCCCTGCTTTCTTCCTCTTCACACCCAGAAAGGGGAATTAATTTTTGCACAGCTATTCTACTGTGTTTTCCCCCTCTTTTGGGACCAATGGCTAACCTTTAAAAGTAAACTATGTGCACTGCTGAACAGTCATCATAATGTCCACTGGTGTCAATACGGAAAAAGAGGAAGTTGACCAATTCTTAAATATATCAAATATTCTTGCTCCATTTAGAAGGGGAGGGGGAGCTTATGCAATCACTTCCATCTTCTGGGGAGGAAAAGGCTGAATTTGGTACTTCCCTTATCAGAACTTCTCATCTTTGCATACACTAATAAAAAAATTAAACCTCTGCCTCGTGACTTGCTCCAGAGGGGCTCTGCGAGCAGCAGGGGTAGGGATCAGGGTCCCTGGACAGTTGAGGTGGCAGGGCCAGAGCAGCTGCAGTGGGGCCGGGCAGGTAAGAGGCTGAATCGTGGAATCTTCAAGGAGCAACATGACCATAACCTTGTACATTCTCTAGCCTGGCAGAGAGATGGTTAGTAATATTAACTCTTGCTGTGCGGGCGTGCCAGAGGGGGTAAGGACAAATGGTTTCTAGGGAGAGGAAAATTGCTGCATCAGCAAAATTGCTTGAAGATGCTCGTCTCATGTTTAGGCCCTGAACTGGTTTCTGTTTCTCATTTGCTTGGCCTCAGATGCACGAGTGTTAGCTGGCTGTCATTCACCCTTATTAGCAATTCAGAAATAGCTGTTCCCAAGGCTGTCTTTCCCCCAGTGACATGAATACCTGGGTGTTAAGGCTGATGTAAGATGCACGCTCAGCTCCTTTTTGCTGGCTACCTCTAGGTAAGGTAGATGGGCCTTTTCCATGTGGAGGTGCAGCAGCTTTGATGTGGCTGCGTTCAGCTCCAGTTGAACCAAAGCCAGATCCGACGGGTTCAATTAGCTGTCGGTAGAGCAAAGCTGAGAGTGCGAAGGGGAGTGATTTGATTTTTAAAGCTCCTATGTTTAAGTGGCAGCTCAGGAAGCACACATTTTTCAGTTCTTAGCTGAATAAAGATCCAAAGAACACACACAAGCAGCAGGAAACTTCTCCTGACTAAACAGAATATGTCTTCCCAGAATAGTAAACTGTTAGCGGGTAAAATATTATTTTCACAAAATAAATGTCTTGGTATTACAAGAGGAAAGCCTTACACTTTACCTTGCTATTTATTTTCATGACAACAGAAAACAATCCTTTGGGCTTTGAAGACTGGTTTTATGTATATTCACTAGTGTAAGCTTTGAAGCTACCCCTGAGATAAGAGAATATACTTAAAAAAATATCATTATAGCAGTGTCACTGAATTCGCTCCCCTCCCCCTGGACAACTTATAAAACTAAAGCTGCCTAACACTGGGAGGTAGCGATGAAATGAGTTATAGGGGCAGAATAGGTTTTGTGTGGAGAGCCTCTGCAGTCACCAAACCTCTGCATGGCCACTACAGAGCTTTGTAGCACTAAGTAAGTGAACGCATTGCACTCAAGGCTTTGACAAGTTTCGAAGCTTGAGAAACGCAGGTTTTGCTCTACACCGAGTCTTCAGCTTTGTCACTATAGTAAATGATTAAGGCTGTCATCAGACTTTGCATCACTAAGTTTCAAATTAACCTGTTACATAAATTTTTTTTCTCATTAAAAGGCAGTCAGATTTCTTCCTACAAATTCAGATATGTTTCAGAAGACGTGGTTGGTTTCTGCCTGAAGAGTAGACACCAGGAAGGTGGTTAATTCACCCTTAAAAGTAGTATGAAAAAGCATTCAGTTAAGAGCCTTGCTTTGTACTTCTGAGGCAAGGGGAAGATTCTATTATCTTTACGTGGCTTTTTTTTTTTTTTACAGA
Organism: Ceryle rudis; assembly: GCA_033439905.1. Taxonomy (NCBI): domain Eukaryota; kingdom Metazoa; phylum Chordata; class Aves; order Coraciiformes; family Cerylidae; genus Ceryle; species Ceryle rudis. The sequence goes on from JAAGNO010015585.1 coordinate 78,517, forward strand.
TGATGCATTTGCTTTATTGCAGATTGTAGGAGCTGGGGAACAAAGGGAAATAAACACTCATAGGATTTGTTTGATGAGGAATTATTGAAGTGGTCAGATGAAGCTAATCTTGTTGACTTCTCATTCAGCAGGCAAGTAAACTGATGACATGCTGGCGGTGTAGTTATGTGGCATGTGATCGTGAAGAGTAACAGCAGCCCCCCTTTCACCGCAGGGTAGCAACAAGTTAAAAATCTCCTTTTAAAGTGAGTTCAAAATAAAAAAGTAACACTACATAGCTTTTATCAAGTTTTTTTTTAGGCAGCTATAAAGAAGGTACAGAACAGGGTATGTCTCACTATCAGATTTTGTTAAGTGTGCATTGGATTCATATCACAGCTATCTTTATATAAAACACATGTATTTACTACAAACAAAATATGCGCAAAAAGCCTAACCTTGCAAGGGGTTGGGTTAAGCTGAAGTAGCCTGAGCCTATTTTCTATTCTTTTTCCACTGTTAATTGTTCCTCCAGGATTTTATTAGCACCTTACAAAACACATTTACAGCTTCATCAGAACAAATGCACGACAGTCAGAGTAGATGAGCAGACAGCTTCCACCCAGAGCCCCTCACTGGAGGGAGGGGCTGCATCAGTTAAGCAGTAAAAACCCTGCTTTACAAAGCACTTTTATGCCCATCAGAGATCAGTATAATCTGTGGATCCTTTCCCATCCAGCTCAGCAGTTTCTATCTTGCCTAGCTACTTAGATTTGGTTACTATCTGGTGGTAGCTTATTGGCCCATGCAAAGTAAACTTGTTGCACAATCATCCTCCTCTTAGAAGTACAGGGAGGCACATCAGCCAAAAGACATTGAGAACAAGGGACAGGCTGCTTTCAAACCCCTTCAGTCTGATGCAGAGCCACGGGGCAACACGTAATCATCTAACAAATAACTGACTCCACTGAAATCGGTGGCAGGTCTTGGAAACGTAAACAGGCACCTGCCACGGTTATTGCACAGCTCCCTCGTCAGGAGTGGCTCCAAGCTCAATAATCTCCACGCTCTTTTATGTTTTCATACAAAAAATTTAATAAATATTACTTTTCAAGATTTATTGCCAGGAACAACACATCAAAGATGCATTTTCATATAACACTAATATCACAATACAAGGTATCTTCATGATCTCAATGGTTAACCACCGAGATTACTATGTTTATAAGCCTTTTGATCTTAAACGTTGTAATAGCACTTTGATTTCCTCACTTGTTAAGGCGGGCAGTGTAATCTATGGCAAACCTACACAGTGATCTTACTGGACATTCTACTGTTCAAGTATTCAACAACTAGCTTATTAGAATACTCCCTAAATGCAGTAGATTACAAAAAAAAAAGTCAAATCTACAAGTGGTTCAGTATTACATATTCATGGTGAGAAAAAAAATAATTAGAATTTACAAAATAAGATTGCTGTGTTTCCAACTTCACACGCTAATTTGATATTTTAATTACATGCAACCACTCACGTTTCATCTACATAAAGTAATAGCTCAGTTTTGTTCCCTTAAACTGCTTCTTAGCAGATTATCTGCCTGTCACTCGGTTTTTTTTTTTTTTCAAGTCTAAAGCAGCAAAAAAAAAATTTTCTAGTCTAATTATCTAAACTGCCTCAGTCAGTACTTACAAATAGTCTTAAAGTGATGATACTATGGAAGGTGTTTCAAACGTTTGACATTGTACAAAAACCAGTATCAAGGCATGAAAGCCCATCCTATTAAAAATAAACTATTTTAGAACACCTTAGTTTTGGCATATAGGCAACATGTAACAAGAAAATAAATTCAAAATAGAGAAGCCACAAGCTTACGATGCTATCAAAAACCTTCAACTCTAAACACATACATATAAATAAAAAGGAATGATATTTTAAGGCTCTTGATTATTAAGTTAATAAATCAAATATACACAGTGATTAATAAAAAAGAATTATTTACATATCTATACAAACTTCTATTTTTGACACATTTTCCTCTTAAATTCTTCATTTACCAGCAACTGCTGACAAGTTCCCCCCACCCACCCCCAACAAAAATACAATAAAAAAATAAATAATAAACTTATTTTTGATAGTTGCTGTGGTTCTGAGCTGCAAAGGCACTTTCAAATACAGAACTAGTTGTACGTCACCATAAAACCAATATACAAAAAACTCAAATTCAATAAATATAAATAAAATGTATTATTCTAGAAAGAAACTGTATAAATCGGGACATCTGGCAGAAAAAAAAAAATTAACACTAAGGAAGAGTAATAAGGCTATGTAATACCTCATGAAACGTTTCTGTGATGTATCAGCTACAGCTGAATTTACAGGAGGGCACTTTCGACTAGTTTTGCATAGATGTGAAATGCAGCACTTGGTATTCCAGCCAACCACAGCAACTATCATTGCCAGTGTAAGCCAGCTTGTCAAAACTTAAATTAACACAGGGATTCTAAGTAAATAATAGCCTTAGACTCAAATATTACACAACAGTTTAAGAACTACAAGCTCTTGAGTGCCTTTATAATGATACTTAAAGGCCCTGCATGGCAGCACCCCACTGTCTGCTATACAATGTACTCCATCCTATTTAGGCTTTGTGCACTTTCCAAGTCTCTGTTGTCCTGTTTATTTGTCCAGTTTGGGTGTTTTGTAGGTGTGCTGTTGGGGGGCTTTTCATCTCTGTCTACCAAAGTGTATGCTGGCTGCTTGGCAAATCGGGCCTTCTGCTGGTGTTTGTCCATGTCGTCTTCCTCCACCTCTGAATTGTGTGTCCTTATTTTGGCGATTTTAGAGTTTTTATTTTCGTAGTCTTTAATTGGGACAGTATTTGCTCCGTGTTTCTCAATGGGGTTTTTAATCTGGTTCAGCTGCTCCCTTACATTGTTGGTAGTGTTGTCATCAGATGCTGTGTGAGTGTGGCTGCTCTGCTTTCTGCGCTTTCGAATGCACCAATAAAAAACAGTTACCAGGCAGCAGATCCAGGCTACTGTTAGGACTGAGCTCAGTAACGGCACCAAGAAATCTGGAAGAGAAATGAGACCAGTTGACCCTGCTGCAAACCAAGTCCTCTAGTCAAGGCTTTCTACAAAGAAAACGAGTCTTCGTTCTTAAGCAAAATTTTTTTCACTGGAGTCCAGATGGTACCATAAGGATTATCTTGGCTCTTTTAGAATACAGGGTGTGTAAAGTGAGTTCAGGACTCAGGAGTACTGACTGCCAGCCCTTGTGGGAATGTTCCTCCTCTTATGCCCAGAGCCACTCATCACTGGCAAGAGTCACAATTTTTGTGACACGGCCCTGCTGCAGCTCCCAGCTCAGAAAGAACATCTCTTGCCCCTAGGGCAGCTGGCTCCACACCCACTATGATCACTTCTCTCTCCCTCTCTCCTCTGGTGGCTGCCAGTAAGATGCCAGTGCATGCCTGGCACTATGGGGAGGGCTAAGAATGAACACGTCCAACAATATTTAACTCATCACATCTGGACAGTGGTGACATTGCCAGGTAAATACATGGGAGCTTTCAGAGCCACACAGTTACTTTCTGCTTCCTTCTTTCTCCGTGAGGAGTGCAGAAGAGCAGCAGTACTTTTAGCATTTAAAGCATTTTCAGAACCTCCATGTTTTTAAGGTAGTGCAGAGCCTCCTTATTGTTCCCATTAACAGGGGGAGGACCAGGAGGTCCTCAGACGTGCCACAAATCTCAAAAGTGAGAAAAACTTCACCTGCTTTCAAAGGCTGTTCTCGTCCCAGCAAGCGTACGAGTGTTTGGAGACAAGGAGAAGCTCACCTGTTTTGTTTTTAACCGGTCGCCGTTGTACTCTGACTTCCGCGACTGCGGCAATTAGGGTGTTGTTACCATCACGCTTACTGACAAGGTCAATAATCTTGTCTGTGATGTCTTTGATTGGGTTTTCATCTTCCCTGATATCTTCTGCAGACTACAGAAGAAGTCAAACAATTAATACTGAACGCCAGATCAGATGTGCGGGTTATCTGCTATTTATAAACATGAGCAATCAGTTAGAGGCTCTCAGGACTTTTAGTACTTAATAAAACCACAAACAGAAGCAAACAAAAAGCCCAGCTATGGGCAGAAACTACTAATGCAGAATTTGTGTCCCTATCTTTAAAAAGACAAAAGCCCACAACCTCAAAACCAACCCAAGAAAGCAGCGCTCAAGAGCATCTACCAGAAACGTGTTTTACTGCCCGCCAGAGCTGCCACCAGATGGTAGCTCTCAGGCACACGCATGTAACCAGGATTTCTTCCCTGTTCTTAAAAGGGAATCGGGATGGAAACTAAACCACGAGAAATGCTGACAAAGCCAGGAATTACGATTTTTATTAAATCCACGTGCTATACACATATCCAAGCAATTAACTACTAAGGCATTTAAAAATACTCCAGGAATACTTACAATAGCAACATGTATTTCATTATTTGCCAAGTGTGAGGGCTCACAGGTAATGTAGATGGAATATTCAACAGAAACATTCTTCAGAATATTCAGATTCCTCAATTCACTACAAATGTGCTCTGTGGTAAGTCCCTGGAGGATACAAAAGCCATGGTTTTTTTAAATAACTGTATATATGCACATCAACACACAGGTATAAGAATTCTATTTTTATTTTCGTTTTTCCTCTCTCTCTCCTCCCCACCCCGAGGTAAGAGTTCTCAAAGGAAGAAGAGGTGGGATTCTCTCCACACTGGCTTTTGTTATTCTCTGGACACAAAAGCATTTGGGGTAGGAGTCTGTATTAATCCTTCTCTACCTTCTGTTTCCTTTGATAATAACAGAGCGTCAGCTTTTACCGTACTTTTACCAGTCAAAGCCGATTCCTGTTCTGGGCAGCAAACCTGCATATGCTGCAGCACGGGGAGCTCTGTTCTGCTACTTACTGGTGCCATCATTTCTTTATTAAAGGTGAAGGTGATGTTGGCACAGTTGTCTTGGTAGTAAGAATCTGAATTGCATTTGGTCTTCACAGGCTGTTGATTTGAAGGCCAACATTCTCCCACTGCAGCACAGGGGTGAGTGAAGCAGTGGTCTTCTTTAACAGGAACACAAGCATGTCCAGCTGGGCACTCATCATGACCTTTGGCATGTATCACACAAGGTCGAGGACCACACCAAACCTAGAAGAGAATAAATACCAATAAGTAACCACTGCTGAGAGGACAGAATGCAGTATAACCCACCACACAGCACAGCCATACCTTGGAACAGGTGACTTTTCCATTCAGACACTGACAGGTATTACAGTCATCATCCCACTTGGCCCCATCTGGCATTACTCGAAGACTGATAATGCAAGGCCTTCCTGTAACTGGAGAGAGATTGAACAGAATTACAAACTTAAAACAGGAAAAAAAGGGGGGGAGGGGGGGACAGGAAATCAAACCACCCCATGCTTTCCTCAGTTGATCTAAACTTCTCACTAATCTTGCATCTTCAGTAAAAAAACCCATACTTGCTTCAAAACAACAACAAACCCTCCCCTCAAAATCCCATACAACCATAAGCCCAATAACATGCAATTATAAAGATCTTGCTAGAAGGACTGTGAACAGCTATGACATCGCAATACCTTCTTGGCACCCTGGACCACTACGACCCGGTGGGCAAATGCAACGGTACCCATTAATTTCATCTACACATGTAGCTCCAAAGGCACAGGGTGAAGACTGGCATTCATTGATATCTATGGTAGGAAGGAGAGGAAATAAGAGAAAAAAGTTACTCTGTAGTGTCATTTTATCAGGAAAAAAAAAAATCATACAAAATATTTGCCTACAGAAGCTTTATATTCATTTTTTAGTGTCTACTCAGAGATACGATTCTTATTAGCAGCACCAGTAGAATCTCAGAGCAAGTTCTTTGAAGTTTCTGCTGTGTGGCACTAACAAAGATCAAAACCTGACCCCTATGGCTACTTAACCCCTTTTCAAGGGCAAGGACAAATTCCTTACACACAAACACACTTCCTCTCTTTGACATACTCCAGTGTTGTCCCCCTACTAGATTCTTCGACTGATGACAACCTTAAACCCTTTCCTGTTCTATTGCTACTGTGCAACTTCTATTTCCATGGCTGTTATTAAAATAAAAAGTGTTAGCGTCCTCCTACCTATAATTATTATTAAATCACAGGGAAGTGCATGCATCACCTCAGGGCTTGTAGGTGGATTATTAATTGACAAGGTTTTTGGCTGGCACACTTTCGTCTCAAGCAGAAACTTATGCCACACAAACACATTCTAACTGGGAAGACTACCCTGAGGGGCATTCTGCCCACTCTGTTGAACCAAGAGGTTCCAGCTCCAGCTGAACAGACTTTTAAGATTTCTCTTTCTTTTCAGTGCAGTTCCTGCCCTCCCCACACCTGCTACAGATCTGGGTAGGCATACAGAAGCCAGAGGACATCTATCATGGATCTGAGCTACTTCTTGACTCAATTAAGATTGTCGCGCAATAAGATTCAAGCAAGACTCAAATGAAGGTAAGGTGCCGTTAACACACTTACTGATCCTGCAGTCAGGACCCGCGAAGCCCGGAGCACATTCACAGCGGTACCAGTTGTCTCCATCCACACAAGTGCCGCTGTTATAACTATGAACACAAGTCATTATATACATTAAAAAACTGCTACAGATTAAAAGAATCTACACTTCTAAAACAACAAAAAAAAAAGCACAAAGTATGAAAGATAGACGTGTTAAACTTACCAAGGATGAGGACTGCAGTCATTTGTGTCTGCAAAGCAAAGACAGACAACATTAAATATGCAGACTTTGGCTTCGACTTGCTGTCAGTAAAGGAGGATCAAACTTCCCCTAACGCTCAAGTTGTTAGACTTAGTTCAACTTTAACAAAAATATGCTGAAATTCTCTACTAAATTGATTCCAGGCTTCTACCACAAAATTTGTTAACTACATTGTGGAACACATGTACACAGGAAGAGATCCTTGTAAAGAATCTGACGGGGGGCGAGGGGGGGAAAAAGTGGAAGCAGACAGAGCTGCTGGTAGAAAAAGAATGTGGGAGAAAACAAGACAACATCTGTCTCCACTTAGCTTATTTGCAACTTTCTCATGCCCAGGTCAAGGTTCTATCACGTAAAGTCATTAAAAACAAAGATTCAGGTGATGCTAAAGCCTACATCAAACAAGCTTCCCCTTCTGGTTTCAATCTTGACTCCAAGGGCAACAGGATGAGCTAATGTTCTCATCATGCAACACTCTGGAAAAGTTCAAGCAGCGATGACTTACTCTGAGTACATGTGGGTCCTTCCCAGCCCTCCTTGCAGACACAAGTAAAAGAATCCCCGCTGACTACACAGGTACCACCGTTGTGACAGGGGTTTGGCAGGCAGCTGCTGTTCCTTGCTGTAACAGAAACAAGATTTGCCGCTAACTTGTTAGAAAGCTATCAAAACCGAGCCAAGAGGAAAAACTTAGGTCACAGATTCAACTGCACCTGCTTCCTGGTGATTATGCAGAGTATTTACCTATATTACAAGTGGCTCCTTCCCATCCTGCGGGACACATGCACTTGAAAGTGTCCCCCTCGTCATAACATGTTCCTCCATTGTTGCATGTTGCCTCATCACACTGGCTGTCACCTGTGAAGAACCCAAACTGCCCTTAATAACAATGCTTTCTTAATACAATGCAACTAGTTCAAGTAGCCTAACAGAGCATGCTCGTTACGTATTGGAAATGCCGAACTTACGGGAGTGGCAAGTTTTTCCTTTCCACCCATTTTTACATTCACAGAAGAAGTCGTTGACCAAGTCTCGGCAAGTTCCTCCATTGTGGCAAGGGTTTTTACTGCAGTCATTAATATCTAGATATGTTAAGGAGAGAAAACAAGCTAAGCACTGTTTACAGAGTTGACAGTGCTTGAAAGGTGCATGTCCCACCCCTCATCTTTTGTATTTCAATCATGGATTAAACACTTAAGACATTATTTTTAAAGCTTTAAGTGCTGTCAGAGATGAAGAATATTTCACCACAATCCTCCAGTTTGTTTTCATTTTGTTTCAGTAAACAAGCAGTAAAAAGGCCTGTTACATAAACTACCCAATCAGTCAGGGGATAGGAACCGAGTGTTCAACTCTTCTAGTCCTGCAACTGACAAAATACAAGTGTGACACATAGATGTGCCACTCCTAAAATGGTCTGTACTAATGCTGAGAGTTTCTTACAGAAACATATCCAAAGAGTAGAACAGAAAACTCAACAGTAGGAAAGCCAGGTTCTACGCCCAGTCTAGCTCTGTAACTTGGGTTTAGTCCTCATACAAAAGCTGGGACTCGGGAGAAAAATAGAGGACACCTTGTCCTCTCCTGTGGCCTTTGGAGCAGAGTTCACTTTGAATTGGCATTGGTCACTATAATCTTAAAGCCTGTACCAGCTGTTGCCTCCTGATGCCTTTCCAAGAGACCTCTCTGTGTGCTGAAGAACAGTTAACTTACTTGTTTCACAGTATGTTCCTTCCCATCCATCGCTACAAATACATTTGTAGGAGTTGATGCCATCAATACAAGTGCCACCGTTTTTACAGGGGTTGCTCTCGCAGTCATTAATATCTGCAACAGTTTGGAGAATAGGGGGGAAAAAACAAACAAAAACCAAACTTGAAGTACAGCTATTAGAAGTCATCTTCTTACTGCAGCCTATTTGGTGCTACTTCCATTTCTAAGACCCTTTTGAGAGGAAGGGTTATAACCAAGATGAACAATAGCTAAGAAACAGCACACAGAATGATAAACCTGTCACTAAACAATTACTATGAAGAAAGCAAAGCCAACCAAACAAAAAACCTAAAAAAAAACCCCAAAACCCAAACAACCCAACACATAACAAACAAACCAGGAGTCCTTAAGATCCATGTTAAACCCTGCTATTAGCTACCTCAGGCCTTGTATGCATAAGGTTTTTAAAAACATACAATAAAAGGCCAGAAGGTTCATTACTGTGAACTTTCCCCAAGGCCTAGCAAATTCCAATCTGCCTCACCCAAGTGGGATATGAAAACTTAAAGCAGTTCCAAGGTTCACTGTGTTACAAGAAAGAAACCTTAAAGCAGTCTGGGAGGAAAGGATGGAAAAAAAAAAAAACCAACCAACCAAAACCCAAAAAACTTTCTTCCAAAAAAGAGGAGAGGAAGGTAAAATATATTCTCTTTTTAGCTCTTACTCTCGTGACAGTAGGTGCCAGTGAATCCTTTGTTGCATTCACAAGTGAATTTTCCACCTGCTTGGCTCTTACACTTTCCGTGAGGACCACAGACATTTGATGAAATGTAACGAACCCCCTCCGGTGTGCTGTTAGAAGCTACTGCCACAGTACAGCTGTCAATTACTGCAGAAAAAAGAGAGACCTGTGTGAGGACAGCCCATTCTATCCCATTACTTAAGAGCAACATTTAAATGTCCATCACTGGAAATTCAAAAGACATACAGATCATAGAATCATTTAGCTTGGAAAAGACCTTTAAGATCATTGAGTCCAACTGTTAATGCAGCACTGCCAAATACACTCGATGCTTTAAAATAAAAGGACTATACTAACTATGCATAAAATAATTACAGAATCTTATTTAAAGACTGATGGACCACATCCGTGGCCTGGAATAAATTTAGCAAAGCAGGCAATTTGCTGCATGTTCATACTGATGTAACAGTGTCTTTCAAATAGCTGGTATTTATAAATATTTCTCATCTTCTCGTACAAATAGAGACAATAAGGCACGGGGCACAGTTCAGCCCCTTTATACAAGAGCTACTCCGGTGACTACACTTTTGGAGCTGCGCTGTGGCTCCAGCCAGGGGAGGGGCAGAAGCTATTGCTGGTCATTCCCGTTCACCTGCAGGGTGACACAAACCTTCACAGGGAGTTGTGCGGCAGTGGTCTTTCAGGTGGGAGCAGTTCTTCCCTTCGTAATCTTCAGGGCAGTTACAGAAATAGTCCATAGCAAGATTGAAGCACTGGGCACTGTTCTGACAAGGATTTGGCTCACAATAATCTATGTCCAGCTATAAGTAGTGCAGAGAGAGGAAAGGGAAAAATAAAGGGGGGGGGAATTGGTATTACTAAGGCGAGGGGAAAGCTGAGCGAAACAGCAGTGTTATCATAGCTTTTCCTCACTACAACAGGCAGACATTGTGGAATCTGACCTTTTTATCTGCTGCCTCAATGAAGTGTTCATAATGCACAGTTTAGTCAGACTGCAACAATTCCAGATAGCCCTCAGTATTAAACAGCCACTGAAAGTTAATAGTGCCAACAAAACCTGACATGCAAACACTTGCAGTCTGTTTAACAAAAAGAATCCTCAGCAGCCCATCAGAGTTTTTGTTGGTTTCTCCCCCCTCCATCCCCCCAATATATATTAATCAAGCACTTTCTTGGCAGACTGACAGCAATATCAAGTACAACTTTATACTATGGTTCACTGGATGCAAGACATTCAGTATACAGATCCAAAGTGCTGGTAGAAGTGCCACTGGCTGAGGGCCTGCCTTTCACCCATGCTTCTTACCTGACAGAGGTTTCCTGAGAAACCAGCAGGACACAGACATTGGAATCCATTGATTTCATCCTGGCAATGACCCCCATTCATGCAAGGGTTACTTGCACATTCATTGATGTCTTTCTCACAGTGATCTCCTGCATAGCCAGGTGAACAGATACACCGATAACCATTAACCAAGTCCTGGGAAGGAATGAGAAAGTTTAGAGTTAAGGTCTTTTCCTCCCTCTTGGTATATTCTTATTACAGAAAAAAAAAAAAAAGTAGTCCTCTTTCTATGTCCAAACAAGGCAAGAGAACTATTTAGGGGCAAAAAAAAAAATGACACACAGACACCTACCCACCACAGTACTGGCTTTCATTCTTAATTTCCAGGCAGGATACATTAATCCACATTTCAAAGTGGAGTATCTACGTTTGCAGCATGTAGTTTGCACAACCAGCCCATTTACTGGCGACACTAGCAGTGAAAGTGAGTAACTTATTGCAGTTGTACTTTTTTTGTCCTTGCTGTTCTACAGACATACCCTGACATACTGTAGCATGACACAGGCCCTCCCCCCAGCTCAAAGAAATGACAAGTTACACCAGCTAATTGGTATTTTCCACACTATTTGTGTTTAGACTCAAGTGTTTTAGTTACTACTGCAAGTCTCAGGGAAACCAAAACAAACCAAGTGGCTCACCCGACAGGATCCTCCATTCTGACACTGCCCACGACAGTCGTTAATATCTGTAATAAAATGAGCGTGATTAGAAGGCAAAAATATATTTACATTAGATACAGAGTTCATGTGTCTCTAAAACTGCAGCTAGATAAACCTTTTGTCAAGTTTCCTGCATGCCTTCCTTGAGATAAGGTTATTATAATGGGTGGGAACATTTGGGGATTTTTCTACTACAAGCAGTGAAACTTCACATCATTGTTTTAGTCACTTTATCAGAATATAGCTATGTTATGGACTAATGAGTTTGATAAAATTGGGTATTTTCATTCCACACCAGCTGCTCCCTTTCTAAAAACATCAGCTGCTGGGACTCTGCCCGATGTTTAAATCTGAGCGTAGGACTCAGTGTCTTACACACACATACACACACAACTGGCCAGGATATAGACACTTACTTATATCACAGTTGTTGCCGGACCAGCCAGTAATGCAGTCACAATAGTAGCTGCCAATCAGGTTCCTGCAGGAGTTGGCATTGACACAGGGTTTGCCCTCACATTCATTCGCATCTGGAAAAAAAGTGAATGGCCAAATGCAGGGCTTGTAGGGCAGGGGGAGAAGGAAAAAACCAGCCTACGGCCAGTTTTCACAGCAATAATCAGCAATTCATTCGGATCTAAGAGGAGCTTGTAATATACAGCATGGATTAGCATGACTTGAATGAACAAAAGTCAATCATACATCAGTCTCTGAAGTGTCTTTCAATTTCTCTGCAATTAGAACATACAGGCTACACTAATTATTTGATAATTACCCAGCCACTCATTAAGAGCAACTTCCCCCCCAAGCACACATCTCAACTGAGCATTCTGAAGGAGTGCTGCAGTCTGGTCACTGGGATTAGTGTGTTGCGTAAAGAATGCAGACAGCTCATTCTTCGTGAGATCATCCACATTTTGGAACCCAGCTGTGAACTCCTTGGTCTGGAGGAGTTGACATGGCTGAAAAGCTACAGAAACTTTCTCACCGGCTAAAGGAAGAAATTCATGTGGGGGTGGGACTGTAAGGCACACACGTGCACCCTCCCCACTTCAGTTCATTTAGGGTTTAAAGTATGTCTCTTTGGCTTAGTTAACTATTTCCCTCAACTGATAGCATGCATCAGCAAAACGACAACAGAAGGAAGCCACTTGATGTTTTGAGACTGTCCTAAACCCCAACCCTGCAAACAGTGACTGAATATTCTTAATGTGCCAGAACACATCCATAGGCTTTGGAACCTAATGCAGAGGACACGACTACCCCTGCCTGATGGACTATGACCTCTCTTGCATTTATCTTTGCCCCCCTAGCAACACTGGATTGGGGGGGGGGGTGGGGGGGTGGGGGGAAGCGGTTCTCACCTAGCTGGCACGTTTTGCCAGTCCACTGAGGTGGGCAAATACACTTAAATCCATCAACTAGATCTTGGCAAGTTCCTCCGTGACCGCAGGGATTTGGAGAACAATCATCAATATCTGTAACACAGAGTACAGAGAGGCTTAGCTATGGTACCCAACAGGCAATGTCAGTCACTGACAAATGGTTCCTGCTACTAGGATTTGCCCTGGGAAACAGGAAGACAACAGGACATCTCTTTGGAATTTCTAGGTCTACTCCGATTTCGGCAAAAGCCTCCTTTAAAAATAATAGCAGTGCAAGGAGGACTTAAAGCATAGGGGGAAAGAAGTTTACACCTGTGACCTTTTTGCAACTGAAAGTCAGATATTGATCCAGCAAGTCCCTCTAAACACGATTTTAAACAACTTGCCCAAACAGTGTTCCGTTTCTTTCATGAGTTGTCGGCCGTTCTTTCCCCTGGCGTTACAAACCCCCTTGGTATAAGCATAGGAGAAGAGAGTGCACTGTGGTATACAGAGCTACCAAGAACCAATGCTAAAGCTGGGAAAGGTTGAGCAGGCTGCGCTGCAGGTTTATCAGCAATTAGAAAGACTGATGCAAACCAGCAAACTAGCACGTTTTTTCTTACCATTTTAAAAGGACTTACTATCAGTGCAGGTTGGTCCAGCCCAGCCAGGTGCACACACACATTCAAATCCTGTGGACGTCTCTAAGCAGCTTCCTCCGTTGTGACAAGGATCGGAGAGGCAGGCATGCTCCGCTGCACCAGGACAGAAGTACATCATGGTAGGGACGAGAGCAATAGCACCAGCAGCCACCCCCTCCTCCTGCCACATGCTTTTACTCTGGACACATCACCATTACTCCTGACATACTGCACTCCTGAGAGATCTGCAAATCAAAGAGCTCCCAGCCAGCAGGGACTCATCTCCCCTGCTAAACTCATCCATGCACTGGCTTGCACCTGCTTGAGTCAGAGCCAGCCAAGGTAACTTGTAGTGATCTCTCCAGCAAGCAGAAGGCAGATGTTCAGAGATATCAACTGTTCACAATGAAGCATGAACAAGCAAGTCTGGATCTTTGTAGTTAGCCCTGACATCATAATTAATATTAGAAACTGACTTTTCCCCAACCTCATAAAATATATGCAAAACCAGGAACTACAAGCTGGCAGGAATTAACTGCCAAGTAGCAGCTCAGCAGCTGCATCAAACACTTACCAATTTCACAGTTCTGTCCTGAGTAGCCCTCAGGGCAGGAACACTGGTATTTATCAGGGCCAGTGTTGCTGCAGGTACCACCGTTCAAACAGGGTGGGTGGGTTCCACAGTAGTTTAGATCTGCAAAAGGTGAGGAACATTAAAGCCATCATTGAAAAAGAACAGAAAGATCACCATGTGTATGCTTTGCTCCATTACCCTCAAGCCTTTACAGCATACATCCGCACACAAGAGTAGGGCAGGACAGGGAAAAGTTTAGGACATATGCTAACAATGCCAGAACAGCAGAGGAGACAATGCTAAGAGTCCTAAGGATAGAAAACCACTCCCACCACTTTTCAGGAGGCTCACTCTCTCAGTCTCACGTGCACTCTCTCCTTGCTACGTCTACCAGTGTTAAAATTCAAGTGTTACACTTGACTGTCCATAAGATTAGCATACCTTTGTCACAGAGCTGACCACCCCAGTTGGTTTCACAGAGGCATTGCCATGGTTCAATGCAAGTGCCATGGACACATCCTGGGTGTGGAATGCACTTATCGCAGTACTGGCCTTGCCATCCATACTGACACCTTCATTTTAAAAAGGGGAGAAAAAAAAAATTCAGAAGAGGAAACCCAACCGAAACCCCGTTACAATTCTCTGTGTAGATGCGAGTGTGAACTCCAAAGCGTGGAGAAAGACTGAGGAGGTGGGGGAGAAGGGCAAGATGAGGGGAGGAGAGAAGCTATTCAAGATTTGTTTGATGGTTTCTTGTAAACAAACATTTTAGTAGTTTTGCCAAGGTCTCTGTAGCCTGCCTTCTTACAAAAGAATAACTGTTCTGAGAGAACCAGCAGGAGGCCATTCAGCACTATAATACTCTTTTGGAGTCTCATACAAATGTGGCAGAGAGGGTGGGTGTGCACTACAAATCAATCTCTGGACTTTGACAGGGTGCTTTGTAAATTGAGGGGAGGGGGGACTAAGAGTCAGTGGGAACAATAGTTATCCTGAGATCCTCATGAATACAGGGTTCCAGGCATTTCAGCTGTGCTGGGTTTGCAGGAAGACAAAACCATAAACAGCAACCCTGAGCCCTCGGCAAGGCAGTAGCAAAGCATGAGGAGGTCTCCGCTCCATCGGAAGTTAACATTATTCTGAACTAGGAGACACACAGCAAGTATGGACTGGGACACAGTAAGAGATGAAAGAAAACAGCACGCATGAGGATTTTACATGTGTTCAAAGAAAATCAGCTGTCAATGGTTTTCAGAGTTTGATTTATGCTAACCTCTTTTCATGGAATAAATACAACATATCCACTTCTGAGAAACTTTAACATCTAGAGAAGAATTTAGTCTTAATTCAATTACTCAGCACCACTATCAATAAGCTACCCAAATTCTGTACTTAAAAGAAAGGTGTTCTTTTAAAGAAAAGCATCCTTGAGGGAAAGCTGATTTTAGCTTTCACCAAGTTCTGACTAGAAAGGCAGACCAAGGATTCTTCAAATTAAAGTGGATTTATAGATAGAAACAAGGAAAACAAGTGGAAAACAAAAAGGGAGGCTTTGTCAAGGTACTGTATTTCATTAACAGGTCCTAAGAGTTATTGATCAGCAGCAGTTATGCACTAAGCTGTCACTAAATTATGAAAACAAACCTCATCTGTAGAGAAGTCAGTTAAGCTTTCTATTTATAAAACCCCCCACCATTCTGCTACCAGCAATTTCTTCTCATGGGAAAAAGCTCAAAGGATCTTTCCACTGGGTAATCACACACAGCTAGTGCCGAGTCCGACTTCCCTTCTAAAAATCTCAGGTGACAAACTGCATCCAAATTAACTTTTTTTTTTTTAATAGCTATTTCAATAGCAGCCTATTCAAAGTCAATGGGAAATTCTTATTAGTGTGCTAGTCCAACTTGTGTCTGTGTGTACAGAGCATGAAAGAAAAACCAGAGCAGGCAAAACCACCTCTCTCGACGATCTCTTGGAAAATCTTTCTGTACAGGGGAATGCAGTAAGAATGCACAAAGATCAAAATTTAGCAACATGCCCAATTTCATTTCTATTGCTTTCAAAGCAACTTGCCTGTGAGCTTGCACACAAGCAAATCTAAGGGACCTCACCTGCAAAAAAACAGGTATCCAAATTGTGATTTTTACTCCTTTCTGCAAATCAAAGGCTTTGTTATTTGTGGGGGTTTTGTTTGTTTTGTGGGCTTTGTGTTGGTGGGTTGTTTTTTGAGTGTATAGATTTGTTGTGGGTTTTTTGGTGGTTTTTTTGTGGTTTTTTTATTATTATTATTATTTCCTCATTTCTCTTTACACTTTCTTTAAAGTAAAAATATTACTTTCTTTAAACATCAGCTTCAAAGTATTGCAAACAAAACTGGATAAGGCTATGGACATTTAAAAACAAAGTTAGATACCAATTTCAGAAAAAAGATTCATAGGAATAATTCTTGTTTAATAATATGTATGCAACAGTTTCTCACGAGAAACTGAAAGTTAACTTTCCTTGTATAGTGATTCATAAGTAAATATGGCTCTGTTGGCTGGCCTGCATTAAAGAAAGTGACTCGCACCAAAAGGGAAAAGGATATTTTAGGAATGTTTGCAAGTTGTCTATTGTACCAAAACCCAGAGCAGTTTCTGGTAGGATGTTATTTTTAAACTGTTGCATTTTTAACATACAGGCTATATGACTCATCAAAACTTAAAAGAAAATAAAGTCTTTTTTCTGTGTTCACTTTAAAGATATTGGTCTGACTTGGCAAGCAGAAGTTATCTGAAAGCACCAGAAGGACAGCATTGTTTCAAGACTATGCAAATCAAGTGTGGGAAAGTTGCACCTTAAGTAAATAAGAGCACTAGTGCATGTCTGGGCAGTGAGTGGGAGGTAAGAGACTTAGAAAGAGAAAGGAAAGAAAAAAATAATCTGGAAACAAAGCCTGTTGTTCTGACTAGGAGACAGCAACCCCTATAAGGCATGTTTATTCTGATGACAGCAGCACAAATCACTGGTAGCCTTGACTGATATGCTCCTCTCACCATCTGCCCCTTCCCCCCCCCCCCAATACTTCCTACTACTTGCTAGTTTTTTTTCCCCTCTTAATTAAACTAAGATTTAGATTGGGTGTTCTGGGGGTTAGCCAGTTTATATCAGTGCTGCTAAACATTAAAAGCACTAAACAGCCTACAACAGTTCATCCTACATCTTGACTTCACTTAGTCATCCCTTCTGTGGAGGATGAGAAGTTACTTCCTACCTTATTTTCAGAACATTCCTTAATGACTTTGTTTGTTTTGAAGCATAGATTACAAGGAGAGAGAAAGAATGAACCATTGTGGCTATTTAGGCTGACTTCTTAAAATATATAGTCTGTCCGACACCTTCAGATTTTGTTCTTGCTTGAACTAAACTTACCTAGAAAGAAAAGCAGTCCACTACAGGCAGAAGTTTTTAGCAATAGAGAATCCACCAATATGTATGTTAGGCAGGTAAATTGCTTTCTGTTCCTTCAGACTTCTGAGTTTTATTTTCAAATAGCCAAGCTTCGCTTTTAACCCTTCCTACACAGGATCAATATCAACATTCTGTAACCCTCAGAAGCCCTATCGCATGTAAACAGATTTGATAAAGGCTTGCATGAAGCAACTTATAGCCATTTTATTGATAAATTATGTCCACTTTTAATATCCATTAACCCTTTATTAGTAAGGGAAAAGACTTTACTGTACTGAAAATATATGCTGTATATTTTGAGTCATTCCAAGTATTTAATTGTTGGGTTATGGATAAACTCTGCTTTTCATTGTCTCCTTGCCAGGACAGAATGGACTTCAAAGCACATGAGCAAAATTCTGCCTTCATCAGAGCCTACTGACAAGATTCCATCCCAGCTATTAACCTCTCAGCACTCGGAGCCTGGCTCACAATGGTAAAGGAACCAAGAGATTTAACTAATCCCATTCTAAAGAATGCTTGACTTTTGCCTACTGATGGAAGAAACCAGGGGGTGGGAGGGATCAAGGGGAAAACAGTGAAAGGGAGAAGAGGAGAGAAAAGCCACACTGTACTTCAAGCTTGTAGTTGAAAAAGCCTATTAATCAGGCTGTTGAAAAAAAAAAAAAACAACAAAAAAACCCATACCCACAAACATTTGCACTATTTATGCAGGAACAATTAGTTAGTGCTCATTAGGCAGCATTCACACGATTTATCCCACACTCCCCTCCCCGCCAGTGCCACCATTTCACAAACTAAAAGCTTCTTAAAATTATCAGTGCATTAAAAGCCTGCTCCCCCCTTTTTCTGGGCGAGTCAGCATGAATAATGCGCATTGGTAAAAACATGACTCCAAAAACTTTCCCTCCCCAACCCTGGTCTATTTAACATCACTTGTTTAATTATTTTGGGGGTGGGGGAAAACAAGAAGGGAGAGGGAGCATTTACCTGCACTCTCCTGGAATTGTGCAAGAACCATGCTTGGGGCTACATCCCTGACGACAAATAGCTGTTAAAACAAACAAAACAAAAAAACAAACAAACAAAAACAAAACAAAATGAAACACACAAAAAAAAGAAGTGTATCACCATGCTGCCAGCTTCCTGCATCTTCACACTCATGGGAATGTTTTAATCTCTAACCAGCAATGTAATCCTACTAAATCCAAGCTTTTAACAAGTCTCTCCTATCAATTCTGCTAGAAGGAAAAAGTGTAGGTGGCTCCCTGTGATCAGAAATCAGTCTCCTCTGCAGAGGAATTGTACATGATGCTGTTGAAAGAGCGTTTCTATGCAAGAGAAATGGTCTCACCTCAAATCACTTTGAGTCTACAGGTTTCTCTCCTCTGTCTTTTGCAGGTGAGCTGGCCCACTCTCCCTGGCTTTGCATCTAGTTCAAAGCAACTCTTACCTACTCTGGATTTACTTTTGAAACGTATCTCTGAACAGGCAAGATATTTAAATGAGCATCAATTCAAATTCAGGTAAACTCAGTCAGCAAGACATGGTGATAGTCAGTTCCTACTCAGAGTCCTGCTTTCTCCTGGAATTACCTTGGAAGTTGCCATTCCCTAATAAACATGTTAAACATCATCTCAGGTAGTACAAACAGCCTGGGACTTTTCAAACACCAAAGATTTACAGTTGCCAGGTCAGCTCTAAAACAAGTCTCTCCTTCCTGCTTGTCTTGAAGTTCTGCACCGAAGGGGAAATCCTTTCTGAAGTCAGAAGCAGAACTCCCATTGAAGTCAGTGGGCTGGGTTTTCTTCCCAAGGGCAAAGATGTGGATAATCAGAGAAAGCACACATCTGCTAAGTGCCCAGTACTTGTCAGACCTCTCCAAGATTTTAAAACAAGGCCAAAACTAGTCCTCTCCTGCCCCTGGTTCTCTGTGGGAAGAGTTAGTCACTGTCCCATCAGTCCCTAGCCCTGTGATCTGCACAGACTGACCACTGAATTGCAACCTGGATGAGATACACTTTAAATCCTATCCAAGCCCACTGATCATATAGGGGTCAAGCATTCATCACAAACCTTTGTTGCATTCTGGTCCCATCCAGCCTTCCAAGCAGGTTTTGTTGCCATTCTGGTCACAGGTATGGTGAGTGAAGAAGTCATCTCTTGGCCGACAAAACTTGTTGCAGCCAAAGCCATAGTAATGTTCTGCACAAGTCACACGGATTTGGTACTCAAAGTGGGCAGCTCCTGCATTATGTTTCAAAGTCTGCCACTGACGGCTTGGATTGATCATGCCAGAGTGAGATGCCTTCTCAATAATGCGATCAGGATCTAGAAGTCAGCAGAGATTTCAAGAGTTAAAACTTCGTTTAGATGTTATAATCGCATCACAGCTCTCCAGTTTTGCAGGCAAAACTCTGAGGCAGCCAGTTCGTTTTATTAATTTTCTGTTTTAGAGAGTAAGATAAGGCTGCCCTGGAGCTACAAACCATTAACCGAAACAGACATGCAGCATTATCAAACTGAACAAAGCTTGAAATCAAAAGGAACTCTTAGGTACTGCCAATCACTTATCTCTTTTGCACTGTAAGAACATCCAGTAAGAATCGTGGTGATTAAAGAAAACCCAGCTGTTTTCACTTGTAGCTCCAATAGACTGGTACATAATGTGGTTTTCCAGGCTTCTCCATTAATGGGCCTAGTGTTGTTTTTAACTGGAATATTTACAAAAACATCATACTACAATAACCTAATAAAGCAATGTCTACAAACTGAACATAAGCACCACAAGAAGTTTGCAGCCTTGTGGGACTCTGGTGGAAATGCTACGATGAAAACTAGCAACTCTGACATTTAGACAACATCAGTAATCTCATGAGGTTTTGGCTGAGAAATTATGTGTAAGTTTTCACTTCAGATTTTAGCGGACACTAAAACTTCAAGATTTCCAGAGCTCAAAGCAGAGATCTCACTTTATATATGTGCTAGATATCCCCCTTCTCTCTATGGAGCATTTCAAACTTTGTACTTGAAGTTTAGTTCCAGCAAAACTCCTGGCTTTGAGAGCTGTACAACTGTCTAAATTATGGCTTGAAATACTAATATTTCACATTAGCTCGGAACATTGTATATATCTGTGGTATTTCACTTTGTAGTCCAGGTCTTGTGACTTAAATGATCTGACACTGCCTTATGACCTGCTGCTAGCAAGCACTTGACTGCCGAGTGAGTTTATCATAAACCAGCCAAAATATCCCCGAAGACATAGCACAACCAAAAAAATAAGTACCAGGCTACACTGTTCTCTATTACGGGAGCATCGTCTGGCGACAGAATAATTTCTGGTAGACAGGCAGTCTGAGGATGACGTTACAAAGCGGCGTGTGAAATACTGGCAGCTTGTTCTTCTAACAGTTACAAGATGAACTTTGGGAATTTTATAGAAGGCAGAGTTGAAGACTAATGAAGTTGCTATATCAAGCTTAAAATTGTCATCTTATAGGCAGTTTTTCACCTAAAATACTTTTAAATGTATTGCTAAGGACCTTTGATTTGTAGCTTTCAAAGACCTTCCAAGCAGGCTTCTCAAGCCAGAGGTACCCATTACCAATTCCCCACCCAATCCTCCTGCCTGCTCGTCGACAGTTTTGAATACAGTTGTCACAGCACTTGCTGCACAACCACCGAAGAGTGTCAATACATAGACACTGTAAGCATTTACCCATTTTGGGGGGTATTCTTGGTTTGAGACTACAGCATTCAGCAAGTGTTTACAGTGTGAAATTAAGGGCAACAACTTCTTACTCACCTTCTTGTATTTCTGGTTCTATACTCCTTTCCATTTAAATCAGTTTTTATTACTCATTGGCATTAAGCCCCCAACCCCACATCTATGGGTAAGACTTTCAAATGCATGCAGGCCTTTATTAATTTAAATGCCATTCACAAGTCATGCAGATGCCTAAGGACTTTTCCATACTGGTATATCCAGAGCAATATCATGTCCTGTACTGTGCAGGTGTAAGGCTCTTAGATCTCATCAACAAGATTACTGACTAATTCTAAGAGGTACTTAAGCAGATGCATATCTATTCGCCTTGAATGGGGCTAGTCAAGCGATTATACTTCCACTCATGCGTGCTGGAGATGGCTTTGCTGCACTTGCCAAGATTACACCCCAATCCACAGTGCAGTTGGAAAGCAAACACTTTTCTCCAAATACCAGGGCTGTGCATAAAGACATCCTGTTTCTTGCAAGTAAAACAACTCTATCCTTTTCTCCTGTAAATGGCAGGAGAAAAGGAGAATAACAATTTAGTTTTGCAAACCCTCCCCCCTGCCTCCATACACACACACTCTCACTCTTGCTTTTCTACTCTTTTCCTGTTCTCCCTTGGGAACATACCACTGACAGCTATTTCAGTCCTTGGCACCAGAAAAACAGTTGCGCCTTGGAAAGGAGATCTTTCCTCTCTCTGCTCTATCATTCTTTCCCTATCTGCCAGCTCACTGGGAAGCTGTACATCTATGACATCTCAGTCCAGCCACCAGCTCTTTTGAGCCCTTAACCACAGGCTGAACTCAAATGGAAACATCCTTAGTAGTCCACTGGACTTTATTTTATTAAGGGCCCAGATGAAAACCAGCTGCGATTTCACTTTGGATCATGACTAAAATGCCTTTTATTTGATACACATTATAAAGCTACCACCATACATTTAAATTCAAGTAAGGTCTCACATAAGATCCCTTTCCATTAGCCATCAACCCACAGTTTTCACAATGAAGTATTGGCATGTTCCTTCTTGTACAAAAATTTCTCCACCCTTCCCTATTCCCACCTGTCAGTAGGCACTTACACAAGGGTGCTGACCCAGACTTCAGGGAAGGCATTGCAACAACTCTTCCATTCTTAGCCTGCACCAACAGCGCTTGAAGTTTTATAGTAAGCAATGCCAAAAGCAGCAGACTGGTTAAGTAAATAAAAAGAAGTAATCAGCCAGGCTTGAGAGAAAGCGATCTCCCTAACTCCCCTGACATGATCTGACTCAGAATCCCATGCTTTGATAGAAAGGTTAGAGGAAACATTAACCAATTAGAAATTGATGAAGTGGAACAGAAAAGCTTTCTGTACATCTATAGCTTCCACTCTGCGCTTTGCTGTCAGAGAGTTTGTTGGTTTCATTCCCTTTTTGTGGCTACACTTCAAAGCTATTCATCTGGGGTTTGCTTTTTTTTTTTTAATCCACTGGGCAACTGTATCAGAGGATCTCAGCACAGGGTAAGTTGCTATTTTGACTGCTCACCTTTGCTTTTCAGTGGTCCAATTTTTGGAAATTTTAACTACTCATCAGCAGGAAGCAAACAACAACTAAAAAAAGCCCAGACTCCTCTACGCAGTTTGGGTGGCCAAGAACACCACAGTTATTTTCAAAAGTCTTTGTTTCAGACAACTTCCAGCTATGGCTTGGTTTACACTGTGCTGAAGTCTCTTATGCCTGACTGGAATTCACATGCAACCGATACCAGTAATTTACAATAGCTCTTTGACATAGTTTGAGATGCAATGTCAGCCCCATTAACTTTATGTATGAAGCGACAGTAGCAAGATGGCATCTAGACAAGAATCAGAGTAAGAAAACCATTTAAGTTGAATCTTGGCTCCAACAAAGCATGATTCTCATCAACTTCAACAGGGCCAGAATTTAACTGCAAGCCACTCTTGGAAGTGAAACAAGGGAGAGTATGTGGTAAAGGGAACGTAGGAGGAGTGGAATGTAGAGGGGGGAAGGAAGCATCCACTCTAGGATCTCCTAATGACTGCATTGATCAGAGGATGCTAGAGCTATTGAAAAGCTACACAAAGCCTTATAAACCCACTTTTTTTTTTTTTTATTTGGAGAGCTCTCACAGAGTCCTTACAATTCAGTGGTAATTAGGGTAAAAAAATCCTGGACATCAAAAAAATAATCATCAGTTTAGATAATTACAATCATTTATTTCTAATGATTTCCTTAACTAGTTCTTCAAGACATTCTTCAGCTATGGGAATGCTCACGGTGAGTAAAGCAACACAGTACAAAGGAAAAGCTTTGTACAGTAGAGTGACTGAAGTGACCTACAGACAGATATGTGACAGCAAAGCTAGAGCAGGAATGCAAATCAGGAACATACGCAAGAACATGTCTGCACTTGGGAAAATGCACTGCTGAGAAATGAGGCAATTTTGTCCAAAGACAATTGTACTTCCAGAACATGAAAGCAAAGAAAGGGTTTATTGTGTAGCTTTGGAAATGCAGTTGTTTCATGAAAAAAGATGAGCTCTAATAATAGTAAAAGTGGCAGAGACCCAGTCTGAAAAAAACCCTTAGATCCTACTGTAAACAAGACCTTCATTTTGAATTCAGGCATCTCCCATTTTCAGTGCAGCTCTGCTGCTGCAGCCATCTATTTTCTCCTCTTCCATAGTCAAAAGCCAAGAAGTCTGCCAGCCACCACTCCTTGACTACGCTGGGGTAGGGCCTGAAATCACAGGTACTGCAACAGCGCTGGATGCAGCCAGTTGTAAAGCAAACCGTGGCTATCACTGACAGGTCACATGAACCATCTGCAGCGGACAACTTTTTTTCTAAAACTAATATGACATCCCATGTACATCAAAAAGAAAAAGAGCAAATCTGTGCAGAAAGGTTCCCAGACTCAGAGGCCATTCCCAGGGAGTGTACTCTCCACCAATTAAAACTCCACAGCACTGTGCACATTTCTACAAGGCCTTTCTTTCAGGAAGCACCAAGTTCATTTCATTACCATGCAGCTCTTGCCTAGCCTTCCAGAGCTGACTATAAGAAGCTGTTACAAGATCTGTGTAAGATGGGCCACAGTGCTGCCTCTTCCATGTTGAGGGAAAAGGCTTGTTGTGTCAACAAAAGGTTTACGAGTTCAGATTCATGCTTTCTGCTGTGGCTTTTACCACACACAATTAAAGCCTTAGATTGAAAAGAGAGCTAATTTTGCCCACCTACTTCAGTAACAGTAGGCAGTAAGCAGAACAGCTCATTTGCCAAGAGCCTCTATCCAGCTTCCTCTAGCCAACAGGAAAAGCTTAGCAGAAAATTTCTGAAACCAACTGAAGACATTCCAGGAGAAAGATTCCCACCTTTGATTTCCAGCCAGCTCTACCAGATGGTGTCTCGTAAATATTTTTTCAGACCCCAAATGTAAATCCCTAGTCATCCAACTCCCAAGGAAGAGCTGGTAGTCACTCCTGTTTCTCATCTACAGTCATTAGATGGATATATATACACACACCAGGTCTTATGGAGATTTATTTATTTTTATCTTTTTAAACTAGCAAGTTCAGTTTTAAGTAGTACATAGTTTATAGGGAGCTCCCAAGTCAACAAGACTTCGGCTTCTGAATATCACTTCTAATTAAAAATAAAACAAAACAAAGAGATTGAAACAAAACTCCCTGAAGAAACCCCATGGCTTTTATTCTCCCTAAGGAGAAAAGAGGGAATTAACAGCATCTATTTTTAGGCATCAAACCATTGATGCCTAGGTGAGCGAGGTATGTACCCTCTGCAGGCAATGTGACAGAGAGAGCCTGCTGCAGAGCCTGGAGCAGGTGCTCTGAATTGTCAGGGAGAGTGCTTTTCCCTCTCCTCACATCCTGCTTCACTGTGAGCTGGTTGGACTACCCCAGTCCTTTCAGTGGTCAGGAAATCAAGGTGTCCAAACTAAGTAAATCAGCAGAATGAGTACTTACTAGTTGAGTTATCATTGTAATCCCATGCCTCAACAAGCAACGTGTAGGATCTCTGCAAAACAGAAATACGAGTTAGTTTCAAAGCCACACATGACTAAGGAAAAAAGCCCCAACAACAAAACAACACAATATCACAACAATTTTAATTAAAAAGAAAAATCCTGGTCTTTACTCTGAAGTGAAGTACTTGAAAACATAAATAGGTAATAGATTATACTTGAGACAAACATGATCTTCTTGAAACCCCGTAAGCTACCTTATCCGGTCTGACTTCGAAGACCTTTCACCTCGGCTAGCTCATCTTTGTCATCATTAATGCATCTTATGTACTTAACCGGGAAGTAGAGCCTTTGACACTGTTTAGCCACAATAAAATGTGTGGAAGAATTGCACACAGAAGACACTGGGCTAGTGAAGCAGCATCAAAAAATCCAAAACCAATTCCCCACCCTCAAAAACTGCTTCAAAAGAATTTTAATTACAGAAAAGTAGTCTTGATTTCCCTTCCCCCAACCATCCTGAAAGCAAGAAGTGTTGCTAAGATTACTGTGCTCTGCCTTGACAGCGCAATCTCTAGGGACTTTGCTTTTCAGCACCCCCTTTGAAAGCTTTGTCTGCATGAGGGCCATCGCAGCTCCCACAAGTATCAGGTAACTGAGGGAAGAAATGATGGATACAGGAAGGGGGTGGGGTGAGAGAGATGCATTGTAAAACAAAGGCTAAGACCAGACTCTTTGGAAGAGCAGGGAAAGGAAAGATGCACTATCCACCCCGTGTCACATTTACGCACGCACTAATCTGCCAATGAGCTTGCCAGCACTCCAGTAATAATAATCATAAGCATAAACTAAATCAAGTGACTCCATGGGTTGGAAAGATGCCAGCTATTACATCTTAGCCACGTTTATCTTCAATCCTAACTTGAGAACAAGAGCCATTAAAATATCATCTCCTCCCCCAGCTCTACTCCGAGATATTATCCAAGCTGTATCTTTCAAAATTGCCATTTAGCCAGCCATACCCAAGCTTACAGAATGAATCAAAACCAAACCAAAATACCACCCCCCCACCTCAAAAAAAAAAAAAAAATAGCTGAGAAAAAAAACCCAGGGACTTTAAATGTAAAAAGTATAATGATAACTATAAATGAAGTAATAAATATAACATCATTCTTGTGAGCAGAACAATAACAGAAGAAATAAAAACTCTCCATGAAGAGTTTTGATGCTTTGACATAGAAACTGTATTATCATAATGCTTATTTCTTCTTAATTGTATCTGTGCTCAGGTCAGTGTCTGATTATTTGTGGTTTGCAGTGCTTAACACCTTTTCTGTAACAGAAACCAAAATCCGGTTCTGAGAGCAAGCTGCTACAAGGTGCAATGTAAGGCAAAACTTAAATTCCTTAAGGGTGGAGAAAAAGAAAATAAACACAAAAAAAAAAAAAGTTGAAGCACACTGTTTTCTCACGACTAGGTATAGCATGCAGCCTCTGAATGAAAGCCTAGCTTCTGACGGACACTGGCTTGCAATATTGCCTAAATATGTTTCATATTCAAAACAGACTAGGATCCCATTTCATTCACTGATAACTGTGGGAAAACGCTTCTAAAAGTAAGCAAAGCTGGGCAAGCCGAGACATGCTCCTGAACTTCTATGAAGAGGTTCCACTGGCCCAAACTATTTTTGGTTAATATTTCATGAAAGTTTCATGTTATTTCTTACTTTTTAGACCAAGTCTGTTAGCTTGAAAGAAACTCTGAAAATAAACACCACAATCATTTAACACTGTTTGAAGCAGATTGAAGAAGTCCTTATACAAGGCAGAGGTAAAAAACAAAACAAAAAACACAACACAACAAATAAAACCAGAACAGAACTCCCAAGTCATATTACAGATCTAGATTGCACTATCTTGGGTGCTTCCTCACTGGCTTAATTACCAACATTGAGAAGCACAAGCACAACGTGTTACTACAAGCTTGAAAAAAATATTATGATATAGAGAATGAATTATGGCAACTAGCACTACTTCAAATATAGTTAAGGATGTTTTCCTTTCGGCCTTGCATAATTGTTTTGGAAGATATTTTGTCTAAACTCATAGCAACAGTTCCCGGTTGGTTCTCAGGACTGTTTACCAACACACCTAGCCCTTAAGGAAAGGAAAGGCTGAATCCTATCTTTTAAGTGCTACTGTTGCTAGATACTTGCGTGACCACTTTCCAACACCACACAGGAGTTTGTTTAAAGACAGGAGATGCTTCTACTTAACTGGATGGAAGCAAAATGCAGAGGGAATAGACCTGCCCTAGCAATTCCCTTGTTTCTATGTACCCCCTCTCACCTATTCTGAATATTTTGAATGAAGAATCCCTGTCCTGAGAAAAGGGATGATACAAAGACTGGCAGTTTAATCTTTTGGTTCTGTCCCTCTCAGCATGAGGCAAAGAAAGGACAAGACTTCGGGTTCAAGATGGGACACTTCTAAACAAAAGCACACAGACAGCCACAGTACAGCTACACAACAGCAGTAAGGCCTCTCAACAACAGGACTATCACACACCTCTAAACAATTCACCCATTTAGCAAAGAAACGGCCCATCCTCTACCAGGAGAGACATATTCTACTGCATTTTGTTGCTAGGCAGTCCTCTGCATTTCATTTAACAACA